>QGOI01003320.1:0-16948 GCA_003313885.1 Boletus sp. MG55
TTCGGGTATGGTGTCGTACTTATCTCTCAACATTAACCTCAGCTGATCGAACCATCAGATTGCCCGGCACATTTTTTTGGGACCATCTTTTGCAGTCGAATCCACTGGCAAGAAAAAGCGTTCATGCAACGCTATCTTAAACGATGTAACCACGATCGAGGCCGAGCATATTGCATATGTGTGCGTTCAGGTAAGCATTCTTCCTTGCTTAGTCGGTTGATTATGAAAAGTTTTCTAGGCACGCTTCGGAATCTCCTCAAGAGAATCATGGAGCGATGTTGACGGCGAGCTCAACTACTGCCATATGTACAGATATATCATCCGCTTCATCCAGGATTCCCACAAGAAATGGAGGGACGAGCTTCTGAAATGGTGGAACAAGTGAGTACTAGTGTTGTATACCTCGGAGATCCCATCTGATTTACCATGCAAAGGGAAATTTTCGGGAACGAAAAAGGTCGACGGGATACCCTAACGTCAACATCGGAGCGAAGCTCCAAGTCGGCACACCGTATGAGTACAATGGAGCGGCTACAGGCTCAAATGAGGGAGAAGTTCACTGCGACTCCTGAGCCATCGTCTTCTGTCTTAGATCCTGCGCTGGCCTCCACTTCATCCGCACAATGTCCATCAGTGGCATCAACCTCCACTGTATCCCCATTGGAATCGAACACCGCCGCGTCGTCTGCAGCCACAGTCACTGCTTCGCTAGCCCCGTCAACCGCGGGAATTCCTTTCGCGGCGTCAGTACCTTTGATGACTTCTACTATTTCGACAGCAAGCTCATCTACGGTAATCACTACTCCACAAATCTCGTCGACTGTGGAACAGGCCCCAGCCACCCCCCACTACACAACTACGGCCCCAAGCCCAGGCAGCCCACTCTCGGAGGTAGAGGATGCAGCAGATGGAGTCCCGCTGACACCTGTCACGAACCATAGGGGAAAGCGGTCTGCGAAAGCCAAGGGGAAGAGACCTGCTGCCGCTGAGACAGAAGCAGGTGATACCAGTCGTACCAACAGGTCCAAGCGCAGCCGCAAGTAAACGTACGTGGATTCAACACTCCTGTGGTATTACTAACTTTTCGGATAGTTTCTACTTCGTTTCCGCTCGTTCACTCGTGTTCACATTGTTGCCGCATTCCGCAACTCATCTGCATATTTCGCATTTCCCAGCTGTCGACCTCGCTTCCCGTGCACTTTCCCGTCTTGTCACCACCTGTCTGTCGTCGCATCCGAACATTGTTGCACCACTCTCTCTGCTATGAGACGGAGGAAACGAATGGTATTCAAGTATTATGTATATGTAGCAGTATATTGTCTGTAGCTCGTAAATACAACAATATATTGTTCCGTGTTATGAAAAAGGATGATGATGTGTCGTCTACGATGATAATGTACTGCTCATGATGATAATGTGACATTCATGCCTCGACTATCCAGAAGACTGGCTCGCGTGTATGTGAATTTTAATATCTAGATATTGCTCTATAATCTCCCTGACAAGTAGACGGCCAGCAGAGTGCTCGCAACGAATATAATCGATTATTATTCTAGATACTAGCGGAGCAGATGGAGAGATGAACGTTGGCGGAGGGGGCGGGGAAGAGGCGTGATTCGATGTCGACGCCGTAGAGCTGGACCGATTCGGGCAGGTGGGCGCGGGCATCGCAGAGCCACGCACCTGTTTCGCAGCGTCGTTGGCGCAAGATGTTAGCATTCGAAGAGCGGAGCATGAGGGGACGGCTGACCTGCGCCGGTACCGATGTCCAGGACCTCGTCCTTTTCTGAAAATGATATAGGAGGGAAAATCAGACGATCGGAGAGAAGGCGGGTGTATAGTTGGTGTTGAGCTAGGAGCCTGACCAAAGTTGAGCGGCATGTTGCGACTCAAACGGCAGGATGCATACCTATGGCGTTCCTCCTCGTCGGAGGGCAGGAGGTATAGAGATCCTGCATATGAGTGTGCCGTACGCTGAACTGGGCTTTGGGTAGAAGTTGTCAAACTCATGACGGATACAACAAGATCTGAACATGAGGCTACTGGATGCAAGGATCTCTCATCTTTTAAATCGCGTTTTTAGGGGTCACCGGGCCAGAACTGGGCCATGGAGATTATGGACACGTTCCCCGAATATCTCGGTAACGTCTCCCCGGTTTGTGAAGCGCATAGCCCAGGGCAGCGCCAGTGGACGTAAATCGGAGGTGACGCTCTTCCGTCCGTCCCGCCCCGCCAAAAGGTAATCTTATGTAAATATCAGTACTGGGTCACACAAGATTTTCTCTCCCGACGAATGAATTAGCCTCAATGCGTTAGTAGCACTGCCCACAGACACCGCCCTAGTGGTTAGGTTGTATTGCCCATTCAACGTAGTACCCAATCCGACCTTCGCACTTCCGGTAAGTCGGCCAACCTCGTTCAGCCTGAGGCTTGACACTCACCTTCAAATCTACATTCCTAACCGTTCAGTACCCTACTATGAGCAGGAGAAATTCAGGCAAAGTGCTGTCACGGTACATGGGTGCTCCGGTCCAATCAGAGTCTTCGTTGGGCTCTCGCATAGGCACATGAAAGCCTGCGGGAACGCAACTCGACCGCGTCCCCGGATAAGGGCACTAGACCATGCGTCGTCGTAATCTTCGGTCGTACCAGTGTCGGCCCATCAGTTCTCTCGTTAACCTCATCATCGGGCAGCCCGTCGGCAACGACCACCCAAGCGCCAAGATTTGCACGCAAAGACTCAAGCCCGATCCTCCTGTGACAATTCCTGGTCTGACAGACACAATTCTGCTTGTGTGAAGTGCCTGGGTTTTATGGATCACGGAATCGGACGTCCCAACGATCGCTGTCGTGACCGAACTGGAACGGTTTGCCGCAGATAGCGGAATGGAAGATTGGTGGGAAGCTTCATAGAGCCTGACGATATTTAGGAACTTTTGCTGAGGAATGTGACGCAGATCAAGAGAATGGCCTGGGGGCATGAAAGGTTTGATCCGCACGCGTGCGTAACGACGTTGCCTCGGAGAGATGGGAATATCCTCCGGATGCAGTGGAATCAGGGGAATGAGATCGGAGGAATAAATTCTGCGGCGGATCCTGGTGCAGTGCACGGGGGTGAGTGACGATACAAAGGGGCCGGAAGCATTGACAGATTCATCCGTGATTCATTTGACTCGCGTTCACCTTGCCACTCCCTTCATTTGTTTACTTTTGTTACCCCCAGACTTTACTTAACGTGGACCTGGTGGATCGATGCTCACGGCCGCACGACGTGCACACCAACTTGCATGTGATTGTCTATATGTGCATTTCGGATGATTACCCTCCTCTCCTCATATGCCGTACTTGCACTGGGTTCGGATCAAGAACGGCTAAACTCCGTGCAAGCGACGCAAGACGGTGGCGTTCCTGCTTACTTCCGTAAATTGGTGTGTTCTTCTCTGAGAGTCAGAAGAGCAGTGCGACTCGGATGGCTGTCGAGCCTGGTCCCGGTCATATGAGAAACGCGTATTGGCTCTGCGGTCCATTGTTCACAGCTGATTTCCATGTCAACGTACACTGCTCACAGGTTGTCGCGAACAATTGCTTGTCCCTGGTTCCCGTATTCAGCCTCTGCTGCCGGTCCGGCCGATAGGACAGTACTTTTGAGATAAAATCTGATCACACTGGGAGACAATGATAGGCAAATCCAACATGTCCTCTACTCAAGTCACCCAGTCATACAGAGCCATGCACTCGTATCCCGGAGCTCTGTATCTGCTCCCCTCCGATGATGACGAAAAGGCAAGGTAAGCTACTCCACTTCTTTGAAATTAAATGCATATGGAAGCTTGGACAGGCTTGCACGCCAGCATAAACTCTACAAGACACTGTTTGGGGGACGCATTATATTTCCTGCTGTTTCCTTTCCCCCCAACTCGGAAGTACTTGACATTGGCACGGGATCAGGTATTGCTCCAATTCGTGACTGTGTCAAGCATCCTCAATGACATCTCGCAGCTACCTGGTTAAACGATTGCCGGTCTCGACTCCCTGAATCCGCCCAATTCTATGGAATCGACATCGAACCAAAGTTATTTCCAGCTTATGCAATCAAACCTCCCAATATCCATTTCTCGGTAGGATCTGCAACCACGCTTCCTTCCTACTGGACCTGCAAGTTCAGTCTCATCAACCAGCGCCTTCTCATCCTCGCCCTAACTAAAGCCGAGTGGGAAAAAGTCGTCTCTGAGATCTACCGCGTCCTCAAACCGGGCGGGTATGCTCAGTTCATCGAGATCGATTCCAACTGGTACTCGGGTCCAAAAACGATGGCGCACGTCGAGTTTCTGCGTACGTTCCTCGACGCCAAGGGTCTCGACCTCCAATGTTGCGAGCATATTCCGGAATGGATGACCACGACTGGTTTCGTGGAGGTACACACTGAGGAAATTACGGTTAAGATTGGCAAGTGGGCCGGACACATTGGCGAAGAAGCGAGGGATGCGTCGATCGGCGCTCTGAGAGGTATGAAGGGGCCAGTGATGAAGGCAGGTGGTATGGGCTATGTCACCTCGCCCGAGGAGTTTGACGTAAAGCTGGATGCTGTTGCGGAGGAATGGGATCACACCGAGGGCTCACACCGGAAATTAAGGGCGTTTTACGGAATGAAGCCAATATCAAATTTATAATTATAGACAGTGCGAACGAGACTACAATCTACTACCTCCAATTCGTCACCTACCCCCAAATCACTTTAACCGTCTTAGTTCTCATGCTATACCTATGTCTATGAAGTTGAACGAACAAAAACAGTGCAACGGTTCTCCAGATCGTGAACCTTCGTCACTGTCACTCACAGTACTGAAGTGGCGGTTCAAACATGGCCTGTGACAGCCTGTTCCACGCGAGATAAACCCAATTAAGGATATCGTATTGATCATAGAACGGGGTCGCTGGTGATTGATCATGATGGGCCATCGGAGGCAGCGAGCTTCTACCAGGGGCCCAGAATGTGTGGCCTGGATGGAGTTCATTTTCCAGGACCTCGCCCTACTACCTCGGCAAACCGGGGGCCAGTCGGTTCAAGGTATCTGCCAGTACTGTTTTCCAACGTGACAGGTGAATGCATCTATTACATGCACTGGATTTGAGGAAATAGCTCTTATAATTCACGGCGGATGTCCGTTAATAAAATACAGCACATACACTGGATGAAAGCTTGTAGCTCTCGTAGCTCAAGCAACTTGTCCATGATACGGCCGGCATCAAGGGCAGAGATACAGACGGACTCGGAGTCTGAATCCAGCGGTGTGACGAGCCGTGACAATCCAATCTAGGCTGGACGAAAAAGGGTATAGTATAATTTCAACAGCCAATCAATGCTCGCTGCTCGCATCATGACCGCGGTCAAAAGGTTATTTGACTTTTGTTTGGCAAGAGCCTCAGAAACAAACAAAACGTGGCCCAAATGCTTCACATCCCTGTTCAAAATCCGGTTCTCATTCCTTTGCTTGGCATTTCAAATATTCACCACTGAGACTATTTTGGCATACATCATAGTCCACTCGCGTAATTGCAGACTCTCCGGCGTCGATTTCGCACACAAGATAAGTATACTCCCCGCTAAACCGAACTTGATCCTTCGCGAAACGGCAAGGGTGTACACAAGAACTAAGAGGAAATAAATGCCGAAATACTGTGGTAACTGTGGGGAAGGTACGTACATTGTATGGTCCCTGAATCATTCGTCGGAGCAATCCAATGGCTTCACGAATCACGTTTCATACCCTTTCTGCGTATGGTGGGAACTGACCAACAGAGTCACAATTTCCCCTTCACTATATTATGCAGATGCCCTTCGTACCCACAGACACTGTGCTGCACCCATCGACCCGCTCGACATTCTCTGAACCGATAAAGGTCACGGAAAGGGTAAGAACTGGACTCTTGACCAAATTTCTGTGTTTCTCGGCATGGTCTATCGCTGCTGCTGCATAGGGTATGACTAATTTCTCATTTGGTGTCACTGATTCGTATTCTGTGACGTTAGCCGATCTGACGCATATCATCTTTACCATGCATCGGGGTGAACGGCTCTACCTGCTTATGTTAGAATACGACCTCTCTGCGCTCTTTCAAAGGCGGAGCGGAAGTGTCTGTCGACGGTAAAACGATCTCGAGAGACGTGCTCAGTTGCGATTACCTGATGGTCTCTGCCCACGGAAGTGGGGTGGGGGCAGCCCCACTGCTACGTCTTTCCAGCTAAGGGACAGCTCCCTGGTATCGAGATCCCTCACTTGTGATGCTACAGCACCGATTGGTGAGCTGGAGTCCCATGTACCCATGGCAATGATGTTCCCACAAAGCAGGAGGTGCCTCCACACTTCCATCCGGGCCGCCAGCATGGTGGTAGATAGTTCCACGGCGCACTCGGAATTGCGGTAGTCGGGGTAGCGGTAGCCTTGTGATGGGACCTTCCGCACGGTGGAAACTGCACCCACCCTTTCCCCCTTAGTCGCCTCTAGCGGTGTCGTCCAGGCTCGGAGACATGCGACTGACGGACGCCGCATGCGGGTGGACCGGCTTGATTGCCCCGGCTGCCTTATGTAGTCCTTGCATCATGGCCCCAAGGAGTAAACAACAATACTTTGGCTGCGGTTTTATGTCTGGAAAATGGAGTATATTTCCAGATTGCTGGATGACAATTCACAGGAGGTATTCCAAAATTATCTCATCAAGGCCCATCATTCCTTCCATCACAAGGGCTTCCGACCGCAAAAGACTTGCACTGAAGTGCGGGAACCATCAATGCTGTCCCACTCCTCGGAGAGCTCGTCCATTGACTTGTCGAACTCCTCGCCTGACGCGAACCGACCAAATCCGCCCATTTTCATCACATTATCTCGCATCCCTCTCCATGCACCGACTGTCATGTTCCCCCCAAGAATGCTATCCTCGCCAGCCCACTTGCCCATGTTCATGGGGATCTCCTCGGATTTCACATCGATAAATCCGGCCGCCTTTAACATGTCGGCAAGATAAACGCTGCAGCGTATCAACATGCCCCTTTTGCCGAAGAAGTCATCCAAAAATAGCATGTGCGCGGCCGTTTTCGGCCCCGACACCCATTCGGGACCAGTTTCGATCAGCTGGACGTACCCACCCGGTGCGAGCACGCGGTAGATTTCGTCGATGCTACGTTTCCACTGATCGCGTGTGTAAGCGGCAATCAGGAGACGTTGGCTGACGAGGGCGAATTTGGAGGACCAATAGGACGGGAGGTCGGTGGCGGAGCAGATGGAGAGATGGACGTTGGGGGAGATGGTAGGGTAACTAGGAAAGAGGCGTGATTCGATGTCGATGCCATAGAGTTGGACCGATTCGGGGAGCTGGGTACGGATATCGCTGAGCCATGCACCTGTTTGAGATGCAACGTCGTTGGCGGAAGATATTCGTATGAGAAGGAAGGAGGATGAGGGGGCTTACCTGCGCCGGTACCGATGTCCAGGACCTCGTCCTTTTCTGAAAATGATATGGGGGGGAGAATCAGACGACCGGAGAGCAGGCGGGTGTATAGTTGGTGTTGCGTTAGGAGCCTGACCGCAGTTGAGTGTCATATCGTGAATGACGGAGGTAGAACGAGCATACCTCTGGCGTTCCTCCTCATCGGCGGGAAGGAGATACAGAGATCCTTCATATGAGTGTGCTGCACGCCCACTTGCACTCTGGGTGGTTGTCAAGCTCATGTTTGGTACGACGGGGTGTCGATGTGCCACTACAGGGATTTCTCGCTCCTTAAATCATGATTTTTAGGGGTCACCACGTTGAAGGTTATAGACATGTCCCGCGGATAACTCGGACTCGGTGGATAATTCAGGCTGATATAATATCCGCCTGGACAAGTACGTTTCTGAAGGTAGTCGTCGTTCCTACAAGCCAATTTATCAATTAGCCTTCACGTGGGAGAAAAGGTATGAGACGGTCCACTCCGTGAGATCGCCGCTGACGGCCCAAATGGATGTTCAACACGATGAACTGGAATGACCCTGATCTTGTGCCAATGTTAAGCGCTTCCAATTTCGGCAAAAAGGAGATGGCGGGGATGATAATACGTCCTCCAAAAAGTGTCTTGTAGAGTTGATACGGTGGGCGTGAAAGCCCAAGTTTCCATATGCATTTCATTCAAGGTTGAAGTGGAGTACCTTACCTCGCCTTTCATTATCACCGGAGGGGAGGATATACCGAGCTCTTGGACACGAGTGCGTGACTCTGTATGATTTCGTGATGGAAGACATGTTGAGATTGCATGTCACTGACTCCCATTGAAATCATATTTTATCCCAAAGGTACTGTCCAGTCGGCCCTCGGATCAACGGAAGAGAACGCATCCGGGAAACACGAACAGGGGCTGTTCACAAAAAACTGTGAGCGGCGTACAATGACCTTTGGCGCTGTGATCAATCGTCGTAACTTGAACAACGCCGGGGATCACATGCCGCTGACAATGATGCTCCATGACAGAATTTCTGAGGCGGCCATGTAATTGGTACGCTCCACCGTCAAGTCTAGGTGACCAACACTAGGGTCACAGAAAGGTATATGAACCCTGTTGGCAGCCTTCTAGTGTGCTCGACAACATCATCTACATCCACATCAGCCCTCAAGCTTTCACCACCTTATATAACATGTACTTCGTCAAGAGCTTCGTCCTCCTTGCCGCCGCCGCCATGGTGGTTGCGACACCTAGCGTGAACAGACGCGCTGTATGTTTCCTCGTTGCTTTCAGAGCTAGAATAAACACTGACCATGGCTTTCTCCACAGGAGGGTGGTCTCCTCGCCCGTCAGAGCGGAAACAACTGCCAAAACTACCTCGGCAACTGCTTCCAGAACGGTACATTTCCCTTTTCCGTTACAGCAAATGATCCGCTAAGACGAGTGTTGACCGGGAACCACAGGTTGCGCGGGTGTGTTTCCCAACCCAAACGACACCATCGGAACGTGCACCGCAGGCACGTACAACGGCTGCCCTTGCGACAAGTGTGGCAGCGGGACTGGCTACGTTGGCAGTTGCTCGGCCAACGGCTGCAATGGGATCCAGGGCGCATGCACTTCTGGAACTTACCAGGGTTGCCCTTGCGACTAGGCTTCAAAGCTGACGCAATGAGCGTCGAACCTGGTGTTCGCCGAGGTCATTTGCCAACACGCCTCGCCGGATCTCCTGCGCTCTCTTTGGTTTTTGTTTTCTGTTTCCCCCTCCTGGGCAATCAGGTTCCTGATAGACGTAGTGATTAGTACAAAATGCCTCTCATCTCGGAAACCTGGAATGTTCTTATTGATAAAATGTCTTCCAATGAATCCCGAAAATTTCCTTGTGAGTTTGGAGAACAGTGTCTTTGGCTCATGCTTACGGGGACGGTGACGACAGGAAAGAACGGTCGATGATGAGTATGCACGGGTGAGACTATGATACGTCGACGACTACGAGTGTGATCGACACGGAAATGGATGCACGTGCGAGGGGGAAAGTGGGCAGCAGCGCGAAGCGCTGACCGGCTCCGGACAGTCCTAGAGCTATGGCGAGCTGCCAACCAGACAGTAGTCGCCCGACGACGCATGCAGCGAGAGCCGCAAGCCCGTGGACTAGGAGGAGGAAGGCTGAGGGAGGCTTACCGGATCAACGGATGGGCGGAAGGGTGAGTCTGAGGAAAGACTCGTGGAGAGATGGTTATGCTTGTATGTATGTAGCTAGGATCTGGGCGTGACGGCAAAGGTATACGAGGAAGGCATCGCAGCCCCAGCATCCTTTGACTTTGATGACATCGAATGGTATCTTTCGGAGGTATTCGAGGGTTGATCCAATGCGTGTTCTGTGCCTCTGCAGCAGTGATTTGCCAGCCGCCTTCAGCGCCTTGGCAAGGTGGCGAGGGATTTTTGATTTGGTGAGGGTCTGGTGGGTTTTGGTAGGCAAATAGGGGCCGTTCTGGGGGGGAGCATTGACGGCTAGGTGGTTGTCAAATGCGGAGATTTACCCCGGGAGCGGGAACAGGAGCGAGACGACTCGCCCGGGCGTGTGGTGCGTGAGGGATTGGGAGAGCGGCTGCGAGGGCAGCGGTTCCTCCTGGGGTCGGGGGAGGTGGAGTGGGGGTTGTGGTCACGCCAGCGGGCTCATCGCATGGCTGAAAGGGGGCGAGATGCTTGGCCCCGTCGTGATGGCGGGGCATCAGACTTGTCAATGAAGTCGAGCATCTGCATGGGGGGACGATGGCGGGACGTGGTCCACGGCGTCATGTCGGGTGGGGTGGCGCGGGTGTGATGGAGATCACGATTACGTGTGGTATAGAGAGGGAGCATTGACCGAGGGTGAGCAGACGGAGCTTGGTTTTGACTTTCTCGTCGTCATACGCTTTGACTTCGTTTGAGATGGAGCCGAGAAGGAGGTGGTTGATGGCAGAGATGTCGTATCCTCTGCCAGCTTTGAGCTCACGGTGCTAATCGAGTCTGACGCGCGGGCCTCGGCTCTGACTGCTCTGACTTCTTCGGCGAGGAGGTCGCGCTCGCGCTCGGCTTCTTTGGCGTCTCTGGCTTCGGCCTCCCTTTGGGCGTTCCATGCTGCGACTCGAAGGTCCCTGTTGGCTTGCCATGCGGCAACAAGCCTCTCGATCGCTGAATTATCGTTCTCGTTGTGGCCCATGCGGAAGCCCGCGCGCACCATGTCGAACTCGTCCCCAGCATAGTTGGGGATGTCTTCGAGGTTGGGGCTGGCCATGGTGGTGAAAGGAGTGGGAGCGAGTGAAACGGATGGGATTACTTTCGAAGATGCTAAGGCAGTAGGGACTGACGAGGTAACGAGTGTCAGGGAAATAGCGAAACGGCGGACAGAGCTCTGCTCTGGATGCTGCACTGCGGCTACGAGCGGTGACACGCTTGACACGCTCGGCCAAAGGCAATGCACTAGGCAGAGCAAACAGTCGAAGGAAAGACAGTCGTTCCTTCTCACGCTCCGAGGGTTGGTTACATAAGTATCTTATCGGGGATTTTTACAATCTGTGTCGCTTCATCGAATCCTGTTGTACGGAGGGCGAAGAGCGATCCCGCGTTGGCATGTGCCAACGTGGGGACCACATGGCAGCGCAAAGGCCCTTGCCCGCACCACCTGTGGGATTCTCCCCCCTTCCCTCTCTCCCACCCTTTTCTTCGAGCAGGAAGTCTCCCTCCTCCCCACTCGTGCACCCCATTACGCAACCAATCTATCCGGGGTCGCGCCCTCGTATCGCCGTAGTCGCCTCTGCGAGTCTGGCCAACTCCCTCGATAAGGCTTAATATTGGTAACTGGAACCCCAAACGGACTCGGATGGGCAGCGGTCGGGGTAGCGGCAGCCCCCTGACGAGAGCTTTCGCAAGCTCGAAACCACATATAATACCTGCCGCTCCCTTACCTGCCCCTACTCGTACTGTACATCGCTTGCCCGATGGCCCGACCCCAATCCGATTCGGAAAGGGGTGCCTGACGGACGAGCAAGCAGGCATGACCGAGCGTCCCTCTTCGCACACAGACGTAGGCCACAGTCTGTCACGCGGTGCCCCAGCACAACACAGGTACTGTACTTCGCAGTACGGTGAATCTCACCGGGCCCCTCTTCCTATGCTCCAAAGCTGCCAACGCCCCTCGCGATAACACATAATAACCTGCCAATTTGGAGTGGAGTGCACTCCCGTTAATATTGCAATGAGCTTTACGAGAGAGGCCAAGCCGTCGTATGGAATGTGATAGCAGGACTATCTATTATACCTGCACGCCAGAACGATCAAGATTCTGGATGGCACCGATGGCGCGCCCCCATTGCATTATGGCACTAAGTCCTATCTTTGGCTTTGATGTGGCTGGGCCGGCCCTCAACCTGGGTAAGATATTTCCTCCTCAGGTTTTTACTTGTAGAGGTTGCGACAGACTTAGCGACCCGCCAGCACCAGTGACACTGCTTCGTCCTGGTAATGCTCTCATTCAACCCTCGTAACGAGGATCTTACATGCTGTGCAACACAAGTCACCCAAACCACCAGGGTGTGATGGCAGCGATGCACGACCCATACTTGATGGCCAATTCAATACTCCATGAATCGGTATTCGATAGCCGCAAGCCAAAGTTGTGGAGTGACAGTGTCCAAGTGGCAGAGTAGCGGGTTCCTGTGTTGCTTACTAGAAACTGTGCCTTCCACTCGAGCGGACGTTTCTTTATGCGCCCAGGTTGTGGGAATGTTACTTGCCACAAATGGCAAGACGTATAATGGCCATGACTAATTTCATTTGGCCCGCCTGCCAAAGGGGTTGGTTCGTATATATATTCCGTGCTTTGAATAGGCCACGTCAAAGCTCCTTGGGCGGGTAGGTTTACACGACTGCCATCGCCGCATGTCAAAAGTGGATCATATTGAGTTCGGATTGTTCAGCCCCTTCTTTGTCTGGAACCAAACGAGTCACATAAAAGCCACGCGAGTTTGACTTTCAGGTACGTTCCATTGCCCTCCCACCATCTCTCCCCATCCAACTTTCCCAGATCCTTCACAGGACAAACTATTCGGCTCGGAATCTACGATGCTCATCCCATTCGTTACTCCTAGTCCTGAATCCAAGCGTTTGAATCGCCGTAAAGGGGGTGGTGGTGGGGGAAAAAGTAGCGGTGGAAGTAGCTCAGGCAAATCAGGTGGTACCTCAACCTCGTCCTCCAAAACCGGGAGTGGTAGCACTTCAAGTGCTGGAAAGACGAGCACCGTACCGCTGACTTCCTCTACTGCGAGCGGGAAGACATCTGCAGTTGCTTATGGAGCTGGTGGAGGGAGCGAAATTACAATTCCCACCGGCCAGATGTTTTCGGGTAGATCGGCTGGAGGGGGAACGAGGAGTCAAGTTTTTGGGACGAGGTGGGTATCCTGATCCATCTGCTGGGTTGCATGGTTCTACTGATGACATGACCCAGGATGTATGGAAGTGGTTACCCAGGCATTACGGGACCTGGTGTTTCCGGACGGGGTTTTCCTTTTTGGTATTGGCCTATTGTATGGACTGGTGTACCAGATGGGAGCTACTTGCATGCTCCGGAGGTGGGTGATGTTTAATATACTGCTACTGATAAGTCTGGCTTACACTCGGTTTCAATTGTAGTATGGAAATTCGCACAATACCAGCCGCGTTGGGGGGACGATGGCCGAAGCGACATTTGTCTCGAATAGTACTAACACGACCTTCCATGTTCTCTCCGATAACAGCACCGTCTCATCACTCATCGCCTCGATCGACGCCAACTGTTCTTCTTCCCTCGCATCCTCGAGTTCCACATCACCACAACCTTACAATGCTTCAGCGCCAGGGGCACCCCAACCCGAACAAGCGGTACAGTACTACCGCGCTAGCAGCATCGTCCTCACTCTGAATGGTTATAACAATTCAGCCACGCTCAGTAGTAATCCCAACGCTACGGATTCACCGCTCCCGTCGGGTATCGACATGACGCTGTTGGATTGTGTGAACCAGACGATCGCACTCTCCGCACCACTTATCAGCGGCGCTAGTATGCGGTCATCAACGGGTTCGTCCACTGTGTCGCTCTTGGGATTGCTATGGTTGGTATGGTGGATGTTGCCTCTCCGATGAAAACGATGTCCGTTTTGTTTCATTTCATTTCGTCTTACTTTATTTCGCACTGGAGAGGACACTGGGTTGTTCTGCACATGTGTCTTAATCTGCTTTTTATGCTCAAAGTACGTGTCTCTCCTAGTGTAGCATAGCACCTAGATATAGCCACTAGTTTCGGAAGATGACGATTTGTTGTAATTCCATTCATGCCAAGTTCCCACCTATCGAGCGCAATGAAGATGCTCTTCCACATTGCAAACAATGACCCTCGGTTTCAACGATGGGCATACAAGAGGTGTGTTCATATGGCGAACTTGAATTGCCTCACAGACGGGCTTCGGGCCCGAGACTCGGGAGGGTCAGTTAGTATCCACGGTGATTTACAAGACAACTCAGTCAGCACAAAGGAAAGTCAATACATGCGAGAACACCAGGGTTTGATCCGGAACGAGTACGCTGAGAGATGCAATTCAACTCTGGAGGTTCTTGATTGAAGTGTCGTTACGTCACAGAATCCCGATTGGACTCGATAGCCGTCGTCCGCATCCCTTCATCAGCTCAAAGTCAAGTCGCAGTGCGTCCACGAGTTGAATGCCGCATTACTGATTGCTTGAGCGGCAAGTGCAACGCTGCGAGGGTGAGTGAAATGATCACAACCAGCGATAAATGGATGGTTGAACCTACTCATGATGAGGAAACGAGGGGAGTAGACTATGAGCTTTCAGATTCGCCAAACTTTACAGGTGTCGTCACTCACATCCGCTAGCGAGTACGAACCAGGAAGGATATCACGAAGATTTCTGAGGATGATTTTCCCGTTCGTTTCGCTGGTCGCAATGCAATCATAGCTCAGGGAGAGTTCCATGGACCAAACGTCTCTTGCGTGCTGGATAACAGTCCCGATTTGCTTATACGTAGGGGCGTCCCAAAAAGATAGGGACCGGTATACGACGACGGCAATAAACCTTTGGTTGTGTGATAGGGCGATACAAGCGGGCAATTCACCATTGGCAGGAACCGACCATGCAGCGAGCAAGGATCCTGAAATGATGTATCGAAACGCTTGATTTCCTTGTACGAGAGAGCAAAGAGCTGATGACCGTCGACCGACCAGGCGAGTAGTGAAGAATTCAAGGATGTCTGCAACGGGGACGGAATGTCCAACAGTTGCTGGCCATCGTCACTGTTGTAGATGCGGATCGACTTGTCATCAGCCGCGGTGGCGAGGTAGTCACCCTTTGGAGAGAACCGCACTATCACGGCACTGTAACCGTCGTGCTGCAGCGGCCCAACGAACCGTTTTCCCGTGGTCATGCTCCAGATGAACGCGCATTGGTCGAGCGAGCCCGTCGCAAATTTCGTCGAATCCGAGGAAATGTCGACTGAAGTTACTGAATTTGTGTGACCGTCGATGTCCAGGACCAAAGTTTTCGTGGGTCTCCGCATCCCACACCCTTACGTCCGACCTCCCATCCATCCAATCGAAACGCCCAAGGCCGCACACTAACCATTTGCGATCTGGCGATAGCGCAACGGCAAAGATCTGCGCCTCTTCCGCTCGAATTACTTCGCCAACCTTGCGTCCATCATCTACTCGTCATCGCCGAAGCATCCCATTTCCATCGCCGGTCAATACGTGCTTAGTACCATCCTCGACGAAGGAGATCGAGTTTGCTGTTGTTCGTCGACCGTTGATTTCGATTACCCTCGAACTGTCTGGAAGCCAGCGGGTGGTCATTCATTTCATTACAGGTACTCGCCAATGACTAGTACGTACCTTTTTCCGTGGTCTGCATACCCATCCACGACATACGTACAGATACAGACAGAACAAGGAGTGGGAGTGCAGGTCAAGCGGCAAATGGACACCCGGCTCAATATTATATCTCCCTTGTTCCGCCTCCTCCATTAAAATATCGACATGAAAGCCCATATACGAGCCTCCATTCCCTGCCTGGATAGCATTTCCTCTCTGATCAGCAAGCCGATACGTCTTTTCCTGTCATCCTAGCGTGGTTGCCTCTCCAAGTCGATGGCACGTGCACGCAGTTCCGGCTCCACTGCCTCTTGCAGACTGAGAGATCTCACCTGGTGATTCGCATTGTTGGATGCTAACGGGTCTAGCACGACGAACACGAGTCACCAGTCATTGGGGTCAAGCATCGCAAATGCATGGACGTACATATCGGGACAATGCTCGTCGTTTAGCGTCGATGACACGAGGCTCGGGTTGTATGCTGACATGCATGACCTTATTAGAGTTGATGGCTGCATTCTGTAGACTGTTTCAAATTTCTTCGATGCCTTCGAGCTCTCTGGCGCTGGGCAGGACGCAAGTTGAAACTCGCCAGCTTGGGGATCGCTTAGTCAGCATCTTCGCGCAGTGACCACCAAGTATGTAGCAATCCGAACAACCTAAAAGATGGACGTACTGATTGATGTGGCGTATTTGGACTGGGGATCGTTCATGGCTAATAGGGCCGACGACAACGAGATTTCCCAGATTGTGCTTGGAAATCCACCATCTGTCGCTTCGACCGCCTTCAACGCATACTCGCATCTCGCGGCTAGTGAGTCGCTTCCACTCACTACAATGCAGATCTTAGTTGCTACAGTCGACTCCCTCCTAACGCATACCAGGTATAACCCATACTCCCTCATAGGCCATACGTTTTTGGATTTCCCGAGTTGGTTTGCGGGGATTTCGTGAGCATAACCCATAGGCCATAATCCATAGCTATTTGCGAACACCATAACCCATACTCAGGGTCGGATAATGCCGACATAGTACCAAAATAGGAAAATATCTTATGTAATACATGTTTGGGACGTCTCATGGACGCCGTCGTAGTCATCAGGAATTTGATGATGAAAAGACATGACCATATATAATCTTATCTGAGCATGTCAAAGGAGCCATGTAAAACATTGATATCTTAATGATATACCAAGTGAGATGCAATTAGATGTTTCGGGTGGCATTCCAGGGAAGATCTACTGTCTCACACAAGCCAGCTGAGATCATAGTGTCAATAATTGGTAATTAGTACTTAAGTACTCATGTATGAGGGTCAAGACAATAACCGCCTTGAAGGTGGCAGTCATTCTCTACATGGTTCACACTGGTAGCCTATCTGCCATAGCCATCTGTACAGATACTGATTACCTACTATCACTAATGCAACCTTCCAGCTATGGAGGCTAATCAGTATCATTCAATGGCATGGATGGCATAGCTGTGATAGATTGTCACAGCGGAACCTCAGATCAGTGCAGAACTTATCTTCAAGTGTTGTTTAGGTAACCATAACTCACATGGTGCTACGCGTGCAACAC
>QGOI01003326.1:0-11962 GCA_003313885.1 Boletus sp. MG55
CGCTCTCACAGCTCTCCATGAGAAGTAAACTCCAGCATGGACTCCCTCGGAAAACACTGCAAAGCAGCTCCGACTCGCTGCGGTTCGTCATTCTCTTCTATTAATGTCGGAGGGGATCTCGAGGGGAGGGACAAACCGCCATAATTAAATGAAGCAACTACCCGTACCCATGCGCCCTCACTGGTAGCACACAAGAGCCTACTCTTTCTTGTCCTTCTCGGACGTCGACCTCGCAGCCTCCTCAGGCTCCTTTTCTGCCTTGTCCATTTTTGCCACTTCCCTCAACTCGAGCCTGCGCGCGTATTCCTGGCCACCCTGTTGCCAAAAATAAACCTCAGCGGACCGCCCAATATAATTGCATGTAGAAGCAGGAAATGAAGCGAATAAAACATTGAGCAGCTTCCACAAAAGATGGATGGATACGAGAAACGGCGTCGGCTACGAGACGTCGCGAGGGTACGTTTCCCGCGCCTGGGAAAGACAGCGATGCGTCGGACGGCGTCGCACCGTTCGAGAACCAAGTCGGATGACCGTGTCACATCGGGACTTACCTGTAACCCGAGTATCGCTCCGAGAACGAACATCATAATCGTATTTCCAGCCGACAATATTTTCATGGCATCGATGCGATCACCCATGGTATCCACCTCGGCTGGTGTTACGATCGTGCGCAAGCATGGGATCGTCACGGCCAGATAGACCGATATTCCGAACAAGTAGGCAGCTTGGACCGGTTCGTGAGTACGAATACGCTCAGAAGGCAGCCAACGGGGCTTCACCTAAGCTTGAGCCGTCAAAGAAAATAGCACTCTCGTCCCATTGGAGAAGCTTTGCAACAAGGCCGGTTAGGCCAACTCCCATGAAGCCATGCAAAAGTGCCTAAAGCAGTTTAGTCAGTGGTGATATCAAGTAACGCTCCCTGACGGATCGACCTTGATGGCAGGAGGTGCATTAAAGAACGTAGCGTAAAACTGGAATCCATCCTTGATGGCATCCTCTGTCAAGTCCTGGTACAAAATACGGTAGTCCACGAAGAAGCATATGAACAACACCCCTTATGAAAATGAGTATTATACAGCACCAAGAAGCATGGTTAGCGAACTCATAACCCACACACGGAGCGCAACACACCAAGGAAAAACGAGCAGGATGCAAGTACTGCGCCTTGCTTGAAGCCCATCTTCAAGAAAAATCCAATCAGTGTGCTCGTCGTCGATGTCAACGTCGTTGATATACAGGAATCAACTTGTTCTCACGCTCTCACAGCCTCGTATTGCGTAACCACGCCAAACAATTCACAAAATTCACATCGCCCAGCTCACGCTCGTTACAACTACTGATAGCCATGATTAGAGTGTATTTAAAACGGCAACACCACGCCTGATTTCGAAGCTTGTGGCACTGACTTTGCTAGTCTAAGTGTCTTTCTAGTACGACGACACCAACAACAGTACCTCTGATCATGGAATTCAATTGGGATGGAGCTACGAATGACGTTGCAGGCTGGTCTGATGGTAAAGCGACTGCAGTTGCGATACACCATTGTGCGGTGCAAGGCTACTACGAGTTTTCTGATTTTTCTAATTTGTTTGGTGCGGTTGCGCGACTCGAACGAAACAAGTGCATTTCATCGAATGCCTACTCGTCCATTCGAACGTCTTCCGATGACCCAGACTCTGGATTACCCTTGAGTACCTTTTGCACGACAACTTGCCAGATCGTGTCGTTCACGCCTTTCGCCTTCCCCAGCTGTTCCTTCAACTGCTCCACTTCCGCCTCGAGCTCCGCAACTCTACTCGTCAACGGGACTCCAGAAAGCGCCCCCTCGGTCGGCTGAACGAAAGAAGATAGATCCCGTTGAAATTCAGATTCGGAGTAGTCATAGTCACATCGGCCAATTTGTAACGTCTGTCGAAATAAACAGTCAGCCCCTGTTCCCATTCACAGAGAAAATAAGCAACTCGCCTCGCTCGTGATCGGTAGCATCATCGACACCTCGTGTAACTCTCTTGCGTTCACATCTTTCATCCGATGGAATGCCGCGACAGGCCGTACTGGCATCACATCGCGAGCATCTGCCACACTGGTCACGTTCAGAGAGAGACTGATATGGCCCACGAGGTCCGGAGGCTTGAGCATCGTCGCAAGGAACGACATCGATAAACCTTTATGTGTCGAGATCGTCCGCAAAAGTTGATGTGATGCGATGTCGTAGACGTAGATGAGCCCTGACGCTGTGCCGACCAGAAGCAGTCCCCCGCTCAACGAGATACAAAGAGCAGTCACGGGCTGATCGATGTCAATGAGCCGTTTTTGCCCTGCCGTGTCCTCCGCATCGAAACGGACGACATCGGATGCACCTGCACCCCCGATAGCTTCGACAAAGGGTCCAGCATTGTTTTTGATTTCGCGTTCGCGAAATAGGTTTACTTGATATACGGATCCGTCAGGGGAAGAGGCAAAAAAGAGGCGTTCAGTGATGTCCCAGACGATGCAACGTATCGGTTTTGGAAAATGAAAAGTCGTTATCAAGGACTGGGTGGCCAGATCCCACAACTAATCGTGCTGTCAGTCGAGACCAACCAATTTGACGATCTGATCACCTTTACGGTATGGTCGAGGGATCCAGTCAATACACGACACGTCGGAAATGGGCCTAGGCCACAAACAATATCTGTTACTGGGAGGGTGTGGTCCGATAGCGTGAATTGGGGAAGAGGGTGATCGTTTTGGAGATCGTCGTCCACCAATCTGGAGGGGGAAACAAATTCAGTTTACAGGACCATCTTGCATCAAGAAAACCCAGACGGACTTGGACACTGACCAGACGCTGACACCAGAGTCTTCACTAGCAGATACCAATGTCGTCCCGTCGTAGGTGAATTTAAGCACGTTCACTTGGCGGTAGTGAGCATCCCAAGAATTGTAAAGTATGCCCGACGCGACCTACTATCCAAAGCGTCACGACGTGGGGCATACCGAGAAAGTTGAAACGAAACGCGCCTCCCAGAGATATATCCGTCCCTGCGCGGTACCACCGGCGCAGTACCTCGCCCTTTGATCCAATGCGAGACAAGTCAGCTTTTCTGGCAAAACTACCCTGAGGGCGATCTGGTCCTGTTCGTCGCTAGTCAGATATCGCCAGGACGATCCTCGCACGAATTCGAGATACGCACTTTTTGAAAGTTGTAGACGTTCAAGAGGGCCTTGTCTGATTGCGCTGCAAGCATGATTCCGCCCTGACCATCCTTGGTCTCTGTGAAGGCGCTGCAATGCGGTGCAGAACTAGTTTGCTTGAAGGAGCAGAGGACGTTGCCTGTTTGGAGGTCATGCAGGACGAATGCACCGGTTGGTGCTAGTCCTGAGCCTGATGGTTGGGGTGCCGTAGCACACAATACGACCTCTTGGAGACCCATGGGGCAGTGGTGGGACACTTGCCAGCAGGTGAGCGTTGCCTCGCGGTAGGACTGAGGCTGGAAATGTGGAGAAGGATCTAGCGCAGCCACAACGGCAGCTTCTTGAGCCTTCGACTCGCATGCCCACCTCCTCGTCCTTTCGACCCACTTTCGGTTACAACTGATAGCTCCAACTGTCTTTCTAGCTCTCCTTTTCGACCAAACCATGTCCACGAATCTCTACGAAATACTGGGCATTAGCCGAAATGCGACCTCAGAGGACGGTAAGTCACTACATGTCCTGCTAGGATCGTTCCTGTAGCGCTCAAACGTCGTCCAAGTCCGAAAGGCCTACAGGAGAAAGGCCTTGGAGACCCATCCTGATCGCCTGCCCCAGGGTGCCTCCGCGGCCGAAAAGGCCGCCTCTGAGGACCTGTTCCGCAAGGTATGCAACCCGTCCTCACCGTCTTATCATCTATCGCTCACCCACGCCCCTGCCACCAGGTAAACAACGCATACGAAGTCTTGTCCGACTCGCAGAACAGAACGACATACGATCAATACGGCATGTGGCCCCCTCCGACATCTCAACAAGCCCCCTTTGCCAACGGACCCCACGACCCCTTCTCAGACGCCTTCTTCCGCGATCCCTTTTCCCAACACCCCTTCTTCCGTGGTCCGCGCATGGATCCATTCGGCGGTCACGGGTTCGGCTCACGTCCTCACCCGGGCGGCTTCACGGACCCGTTCGTCTTGTTCAACTCGATATTCGGGGACTTCCACAGAGCGTTCCAGAGCGATCCCTCTTTCGACGATCCTCTTGGACGCCGCGGTTTCGGATCATCGAGTCCGTTTGTCGGTGGCTTTTTTAGTAGCGGATTCCCTCCCACGATACCTTCGCCGTTCAACAATGCCGGTCACGGAGGCATGGGGGGCAGCAGGACGCAATCGTTCAGCAGCAGCAACGGCGGAAGCGGTGGGAGGTGGGTCTCTCAGGGTTGGACGAGCTCCTCCGTCAACGGCGTGACGCACACCAAGAGCGTGCGCAAGGATTCGGAGGTAAAGCGTTTATTGTTCTCCGCGCGTTCTGCCTGTGATACTGACGATTTGACACGTAGGGCAACGAACACGTCCTCTATCGGTTCCCAGACGGAACCGAGCGTCGCACGATCAACGGCATCGAGCAGTCCGCCTCGCAGCCTCCAAGGGCCTTGCTGCAGGGCGCCCCTCCTGCACCGCCCGCCTCTTATCAGACCCAAGTCGATCACATGCCCCCTCCTCCGCCCTACTCTGAAGCAGTCGGTCAACCGCCTTTCCGATCGCGTTCGTCTAGGCACCCCGGTCATTATGACGACTATTCCGGCGGTAGACACACAGACAGACATAGGCACGAGAACTCGTCGCGCACCAAGGAAAGGGACAGAGATGGGGAGGATGGGTATGGAGATGGACGTGACGCGCAAAGCGGCTCGGACTCGAGGTTTTGGAGGTCTTGAGGAGGCAAGATCGAGCGGTAGTGGAACTCGGCGAATCATGTTTCTTGCAATTTCCTTTTTGTGTGTTTTATTCAGCGTTACGCGCTCTCTACGATACCACAGCCTGGTGCGACGTCTTGAGCCGTATGTACTTTGTCGTCTCATCCTTTTCTATGATCTGTAGCCCCACTGTTATACTATTCGAACCCCATCCTCTCCGCAAAGTTGGGAGGATTAAAGCATTATCATGATCGAGTAACTTAGCACACTCGTGCCTACTGGCCCAACGTTACATTCTGACGGGACGACAGCGACGCTCTTCGAAGATTCACAATCCTTCAAAGAACGATAGATCCTGTGCTGACAATCCTCCCGTCGGTTTCGGTTTCGCAGGTTGCAACAGTGCGGGCTGTGTTGCTGTGGAAGGGACAAGGGCACCCAAAGAAGAGAACGAAAGTATGGCCGTAGGGGTGGAAGGCAACGGTGACGGAGTGGGCCGTAGCTGGCTCCTCGACTTTCCTGGGCCGCCCGCGACTCCAAAAGGCGCCGCCGCAGGGGATGACACCGTGGAATCCATCCCAACGCCCCCAGCCATGCTCAGCGGCGCTGGCAGAGCCTCCAAACCACCACCAAGTGTATCACCATCACCTAACAAATCGAAATCCTCCTCTCCGACCAAGTGCTTGGGCGACGTAGAGGACGACGGAGGAGGTGGAATCGCCCTCACTTTTGCTGCATTTGATTCGGGCGAGTCTGGCCACAATAACCCTCCGCGCGCTGCCGCATGGTTGACGAGACTCTGCGTACGTTGGTGCTCTGCGTCGCTGATGGATGGTACCGAGAAGGCGGTATTCATGAGGCTGGTATGGACAGTCGGTGAGGCGGTTGTCTGACTCGGGGTGTGGGCATGGTAGACGTGCGAGGGGAAAGCATCGATGCGCGGTGGTTGCCGGTGCTGAGACTGGGGTTTCGCAGGCAGTGGAGGTGGTGGCGGTGTGCGCTTCACATCCTCACCTCGCACGACCAAAGGGGGAGAAACAAAGTCATCGAAACTATCCAAGGACGCAGAAACAGAAGATCTGGTAGAGCATAACTGATCTACTAATGTTTGGGATGCTGGACTAAATATTGAGGATGCAGAGGACGAGCTTGGGTAGTGTGTGCGCTCATATGTACGACGGGGAGGTGGTGAGGGTGGTGAGGAAAATCCTTGAGAAGGGTATGAATCTGCAGGCGGAAATAACGCAGGAGGAAATGATGTAAACGCAGAGAATTCGTCGTCGGAGTCGTAAGAGTCATGGAACGCGGTGCTTTGCATCGTAGATGAATGTGCAGGTATTGTAATCGAGGGAAAGACACTTGGTCGCGGCGTCTGTGGGGGAGAAACCGGTGGTGGAGGCAGGAGTGGTGGAGTAGAGAGTAATGGAGGAACCTTCCGAGGTGGTGGAAGTGTGGAAGAAGGACGAGGCTGTGAGTTGGGCTGAGAGCTTGGTTGAGGTCCTTGCTGTATTGGCTGTGTTTTCGACTGTCCAAACGCGATGGTTGGTGTCAGAGATGAGGGGTTCTGTGTATGCGAAAATGAAGCTGTGGGCTTTGGTGATAGCGGAGGAACCAGCACAGGAACATTAGATCCGTGGTAGAAGGCTGTTGGTGCACTTCCGTTCACACTCATATCATCCGAGATTCCAAACCCAAGTGCAGAGGATGAACGACTTGACGGTATTGATTGCTTGGGAGGTGGCGGAATCGGAGGTGGTAATTTTGGCGGAAGAGGCGATGAATTATCCGGACCTGTCAGTGGGTCCAAGGCACGATCGTCGATGTCTTCGTCAGGTGGATCACTTGCACTCGGCACGATATCAGAGAGGAATTCGAGGTCATCGGAAGAGAGTGCCAGGGCGGTGTGCTGAGCCCCCTTTGTGCGCCCAAACCGATTCAAGAAGCGTGAAACAGCTGAAGGAGCTGGTGCAGTTGCAACCGTTATGGGGTGAGAAGCTGTGGGTGACGGGAGCAGTACAGAAGGGTTGGATGCCCTTGATGGCGAAGCGGCTCGCGAAGACGGTGGAACAGACTTGGCACTTTCTAGACTTGGCCTTGCAGGGGGACTGGATCGTTCGCTGTGTGTCTCGACCGGAGTCGTAGATACTCTGCGGTTCCAAAAGGACAGCAGGCCACCGGTAGCTTTCCTTGGTTTCGCGTCCTCGGCGGTGTCAAGTCGATCTTCCTTTTCAAGAACTCTCCATCCGACGTGTGACGTCTCTGGAACGATATCTTGGTTGGCTTTGATGGATTTCTCCCAGTCTAAAGATCCCTTTGAAGCTAATAAGCGAGACAGGGGGCTGCTAACCGAAGCAGGGGAATGACGTGTCAACTTGAGCGCATCATTCATGGCCTTTGCGGTCGCAGTTGCGGAAAACTGCACGGTGGGTGGCAGTGCCGACTCGCTGGGAAGTAGCTGAGCGAGGAGGGCAGGGCTAAGGGAGATTATTACACGCCAGATCGCAGGGATTCCGATACGCACATGTCTGCAAGATCGTCGAAACCTGATCTCCAGTCGTCGTCATTGTCAGTGTCAGATGCTGGCCAAATCTCTCGGGAGACTTGTTGACAATGGCGGAGGAGGGAGTCTAGCAATTGTGGAGGCTGCACTAGACTAAGGAATGAGCTGTAGTGTATGTTTGCACGAACGTCGTACCACCGCGCGATTGATTTGCTGACGGGCAGCCTCCCACTCGTCAGGTGTTTTCGTCTCGGAAGGGCCCCAGTCATCGCTGGGGGTAGTCTCCTCGGGTGTGAGCGTGTCCTCTTCCGTCGCCCAGGGATTGTCCATCGTGGTCGGTGGTCAAGGACGGCACGTGATCGGACATGGGGTAGTTTTAGATCACGGGGAGGTTTCGTTCTCTCTCTCATCTCGTGCCCATGGACATCGCCAACGACGGCGACAGCATCCTTGACTGGAACGAGGACCGCGTCCACCAATGGTTCTCTGCCCTCGGCTACCCCCAGTACGAAAACCAGATCAGAGGTGCCCTTCCATACCTCGACCACAGCAACTACAGCTCACCCCGTCTTCTCCAGAGCATAACATCTCCGGTGACGTTCTATGCATGCTAGACCCAGAGTCACTCAAGGCGGTCGGAATAACCACCGTCGGTCAGAGGCTCGCCATCCTCAAGGCAATCTACCTCGCCAAGCTCGCGTACCACATACCCATCGACCCGGATCACTACGTCCCCCCTTGTACGTCCACCTCACCGAATAGCTTCCTCATATTGAGCCCTCTATTGCAGCCGAAGCTCAGGGACGTGCCGTGTCCGTCGAGAAACTCAACGACCTCGTCAGGGAGCAGGGTCGGTACCTTTTCTTTTCTCATTCTCTTCTCGTACTCATTCCTCCCTGAATTGACAGCTCAACGTGTCTCCCATCTAGAACAAGACAACAGACGTTTAAAGGAAACCGTCGAAACCCTGCTCGACGAGTTCACCCAAGTTCGTAATTCACAACGATCGGTACGAGCATTCTAATAACGCTCGGTACACTGTTCACCCCTCTCGCAAACAGGACGAACAAACATTAACGCGACAACATTCCTTCAAATGGGCTCAGTACGTGAATCCCGCAAAGTCTCCCACCAAACCAGAGATAGAGTCCCCGAATCCCTCCCCTCATCAAATCGAACATGACACCTCTCAGGTTCGGTCGACGCCAGTTCAGTCTGGCTCTTCTGCATCACAGAGGATCCCATTACCCTCCACGGTCGAATCGCCTGGTTCCCAACCACCGTCATCTGCAAGAACTAATCGGCAAGAAAGCTCAGACAATCTCAAGAGCTTCAAAGTTAGCTTGGAGGATCCAACGTGGAAAGTCTTGCCAGCTGCGTTGAAGAAATACAAGATCAACAACGATAACTGGCAAAACTATGCCATGTTCATATGTTATGGTTCACCTGGTACTGCGCAACACCCTCTCACGTGGTCCTCAATCACTCATCATCCGTGTCACAGGAAATCGCATCGAACGATGTCTTAGCTACGATGAGAAACCCTTGCTTCTCTTTCAAAAACTAAAGGATGCAAAGAAAAACCCCGTTTTCATGCTCAAGCATATCAAAGATATACGTTCCCCGATCGCGGTTGCTCAACAAAAACACGCTCTACGCAAAGCCTCCGTGTCATCCGAGCATGCAAGCAGCAACCATAGCACACCTAGCGTCACACCCTCCCACCCGAACAAGCCTATCGCTGCTGGCCAGGGCAGAGCCATCGCCCGTCCTCCCAGGCTCGAGGTGACTGACCTATCGGCACCAGCACCACTCCTCACAGGCACTATGCCCCATGCTGGCTGGCCCGAGGTCATGTCACCGGTCATCGAAAACAAATCCGGTGAGGATGGTCGCGAAATCAGTTCCGCTCCGTTGGTCCATTCGGGACAGAGCTCTTCCGACAGCGCCAAATCTAGAACATATGGATCAACCGAGGTAGAGTGTATGAAGAGGGAGATGCCTCCATCTATGGGTGTTTCATATGCCGTCGCGATATACCCCTATATGGCAGAACAAGACGACGAATTTGATGTCATCGTGTATGCGTCCTTTCTCCTTCACGATCTAGTACTTGTCTCACTCAGGCGTATAGCGGGGATACCTTTGTCATTCTTTCTCGAGCCCGTGGCTGGTGGGTCGTGCAGCGAGACCCAACGGGCTCTGGCGTTGTCGACACCGATACCTCAAAACAAGGATGGGTGCCAGCGGGCTGTTTGTTGGAAACAAGTGTCCCGGTGGCATCAGCGATAGCCGAGGCGACCGCGGCCGCCAAGGCTTCTGGATCTTCTGATGTCTCGGAAAACAAGACGCCGATCTTGCCACTGAGCATCATATCAACGAGCTTCCCTGGTGTTGCGTTGATGGACTACAAGAAGAAAGGAGAAGAAGAGTTGGATCTAGCAAAGGACGATGCATTGAGGGTGTTCAAGCGATACAACCATTGGTCATATGTGGGTTTCCGCTACCTCGATTGTGTCTGAAGCTGACCGTTCTCTTCGTAGGCTGTCAAAGAGGAAGGTGGTGATCGCGGCTGGGTACCTTCTTGGTTCATTGGCAAGGTGCCAACCCCGGGCGGTGCACCACAAACGCCAAGCACAAGCTCAGCACCGGCAATGAGCAACGGATCGTCCCTCGATGCTGACGTCCCGACTCAAAACCAGGTCTCACCAATGTCGTCTGCATTCCCTGGCCCAACGCAGAGCCGCGGAACCATATGACGAATTGTACCATCATCCTCGGGTTGTCATCAGGTGTATCTATTCTCATGTCTTGTGCTTTCTCTGCCCCCGATCTTTCGTATTCACTTAATATTCGTATGATAACAAGCTACCGCATCGGTCGTATCGCTATCTTTCGTTCGTTGTTAATGCTCACATATTCTGCACGGACACATACCACGTTCGTTCCTTTGCCTCGGTAGTACAACAATCCGCTTACGCATCTTTCACGACACGATTTCCTTTGGGTTCAGATGATCGTGATGCAGGAAGGGTCCATCTGTCGTCTTCATGTCAACGTCTTGTCCATCATCCATACCTTCTTGTATTATATCAATCCCATGATCCCTACTACGAACATTTTGTACAAAGATCTGATGGTTGATGCAATGACAGTCCGTCTACTCAACAACGAAACATGTCGCATTCCGTCCTGTCATGTGTAGATCGAATGATGGTGGGAACTCGGTTCCATTGGACGCGGTGGTCCGGAAATATAGACGATCGTTCGGTATCTATTGATAGACATTCAACGCCTTCATCAGCAGGGAGAGGTACCACCCTGTCAGCCCCCAGACCTCGAGTCTCCCACCGTTCAATTCCGACTGTCCGCGCGTGTCACTCGACTCCCATGGACCGCCCAGTGTCACAAGGTCCGAGACGTCAATCGCCCAATACGGCCGTCCACCACGGAAATGATGAAGCCTGAGCCGAGCACGCGAGATGACAGCCGTGAGGGGGAGATGAAAGATGGTAGCTACCTCGGGTTGGGATATCGTCAGCGACGCGAGGGATATAGATGGGAGCGGGGTATGGAGGGTATCGTCCAGGTTGTGTTTAATTCCCAATCCGAGATCGGGCTGGGCGTCGGATGCATGGCTCGAGGAGGACGGCGCGTGTCTGCGCGGATGGATGAAACCCTGGGTGCATATTTATGGCCCGGCGCAGCGTTGGATGGGGTAGAAGAGGACGTACGACGTAGGGCCACACTCGGAGACCCCCGAGGCTCAGTTCGGCAGGACCGAATGGCCCCACGACTTGGATTTGAGCAGGGAGAATGCCCACTTCTTCGTGCGTTTCTCTCAAGGCCGCGGCGAGGAAAGACGGATCTGTCTAGTGAGGGATGAGCGATGGCAACGGGTCCGACGGCTCGCGGGGCAGACCTTGTCTACTCTTCCGCCTGGAAAGCTGTCGCCCGAGTCAGCGTGAAGAACGCGCGTGGCATCGCTGGGAAACCCACCTCACTTCGCCTGCATGCGTCCTCAGCTTCCCTCTGACCTCGAGCAGTACGCCGGGCGTGTCGTTCACGTTGCAGAGTGGGACGAGCACGGCTGCGTGTGGTTCTGTCGGGTCCGGACTATCCTGGTTGGCCGCCCCAGCGATGGCATCTCTGATTCTTGTGAGCGAGGCGGGCGTGAACGGGGCCGTCAGTGAAATGATGGAGGTGGACGTTGAAGACGCGATGCTCGCGGTCATGAACGTTCTGGATAACATGTTGCCATGCTGTTTGCGAAGAAGGGTGAGGGGGTACGAGCGGTCGAAAAACGTGACTGTACTAGAGCCGAACAAGGAGACGACTCCTTATGGAAGGAAGAGAGGAGTTAACTTGAAGTTGCACACCGACTGGTCAGATGGACGTCGTCGAAAAGGCCAACGCAGAACGTCAGAAACGATGGTAGCCTTTTGTTTACTCGTTCTCGCGTGCCGTCTTGACCGTCTTGGGTATGCTCCAGGGCTAAAGACCAGAAAATCGGTGAAGGTACCTACGCCGTCGTGTACAGAGGTCCGTCGTTCGCTCGTATCGTTGCGCACCCTCTCATGCCGCACCAATAG
>QGOI01003332.1:0-47942 GCA_003313885.1 Boletus sp. MG55
CGTCTATCGACGGAATGCCTTCGCCTCAGCATTTCCTCTTTTAGACGGACTGGTCACCAGTCTAACCCGAAAGGGTTCTGGCAGCTCGCATAGCCAGTGGGACCAGACCTATTCATAGGTCGCTGATCGGCGGCTTCTGCCGATAAGAAGCCTCCTTCTCCCCACCCGCCTTCACCCATATCGCAACCACTCTCGCGGAGGGTCGCTGCCAGCACACTATCGTTGTCAAAGCTCGTACCAACTCCCTCTGTCTGGTAAGTTCACCTAAACGGCCCTAGAAGGGCGGCGGTCGGGGTAGCGGTTAAGCCCCACGAGAGCTTTCGCTGGCTCGAAACCGCACCCATCCCGCCCCCTTACCTTTCCATGCGCGTACCGTACAGGGCCCTAATCCTCGGAGAGGGGTGCCTGACGGGCGCAGCAAACGGGCTCGACAGCCCAGGTTACCCTCCCTCGCACACTAACTAACCTCCAGGTGCGCTACGCGCAACTAGACTTCCAACATACCCACTAAAACCTCCTGGTTATTACGGGACTCGAACCCGCGACTCGTGTCATGAGCCGGCGTCTGCTTTTCCCAGTCCCATGGGGTGGTGGCATATCCACTAAGCTACCGGTCCCCGAAGATGGGTGTTCTTCAAGTTGTTGCCACTTCTTACTGCTGTCCCATTGACATATGTTGGTATCGAACCCGTCGTCATTGTCCACTCCCTTGTCATCTTCCGGCGTTGCGTCAAGTCGGTAGGCCCCTGCACCGTCATCTTCAGCCTGGGTCGAGTATGTCGTGATCGACTGCAGCGGGATTCATCAGTGTGTGCTCGTTGTGCACTCGCGTTGCCCCCGTACCGTAGACGGGTGCTATTCGTTGACATATGGCCTGACAGTTGCGCTCAAGGAAGAAATTGAAGGTTGCGTCGCGAGAGTTTACACCGTCGTATTAGGTTGGGTACACAGTACGCTTCATTGAACTTTTCTTTGCGAACCCTCGACCCATACGCGACAGCACCCTCACGACGTGGGCTATGTGTGTACGTCATCAATACAGATGCATGGGCATTTCGGCCTGGTGACACGACCGTTTGGGCGACAGTCTGACGCCCAGTTAGCCGAGATAGTCCACCAGTTTCTGATGCGACGAAACAGGAATAGCGTAATTTTTCCTCCTTTGTGTCACATCGGTTCTCCAATCACAACTTACGAATGGGTACAGAACAGGTCGGACTCAGGAAAATTGCAGCCCAGGTCGTGGTCTGGTGATCGTGAGCAGTTACCCAGCGAATCAGATGGCGTCTAACAATACTGACGGGCTATACCATTATAGGTACTGTAAGTATGTTTGTTCGTCGACGGTATGACGGCAGATCAAACTAAGGGACTGAGGGATATGCACGCATTGGGAACTTGGCACCTGAGGAATTTGTTATATGATTCTTCGCCCCTATGGTGCCCCTCCGAGTGTTCAGGTGAGTAGGATCAGATTATTATGGATTTTATAAACCAACGTCCCTCAATTATTTGTTTAACGGTGCCGTCTGTTCTGCGCTATCCTTCCCGCCAAATTTCTCGAGGATGAACAACCCGTTTGCCCATTGGCGCTCAACGAGGCTCGAAGTCGAGCCTTTTATCCTTTCTTGGTTTCGCCATCACGCGCGTCTCACAGTGGGCGCGTGATTTGACTCAAGGTTCACTAGAATATCTTCTCTTCGGCTCATGTTATTTGCAATCTTGCTCAATTCGCTTCCCGTTTGTCTGTCCAGGAGTATAAGGCACATGCAAGTGGCGCATTTTGGCGCCACCCTCCAAGCCCCCAAGCGTGCTATCGCCATGTATCTCCCTGATCTCTCTGGCAAACCAGATCCACATTCCATGGTCACCACGTCGACCCCGCTCGATACGTCTCGCTTCGCTCTGGGCATCTCTGGTGTACTGGGTCTCTTCGGTGGAGATGAAGCTATTTCTGCCATGGCCACGGTCCACGTTCACAGAGGCCGGCGGTGGTTGGGGTGGTACAATACTCCAGGATCATACCAACTTGCTAAGAAATACGGTATCGCTGCCACATCAACAGTCTTCAAGGCGCTCTTCCCAGGCGCTCACATTGACCCTGCCAACGTATTCGAGTTTGATGGTTGGCAGGGACCAAAATTCCACGCCATCCACTCTGGCACCGTTCGAGATAGCACTGGTCATTTGGCCTCTGTCCTCATGAAGGAATGTGCTTCTCTGCCAAGTAAAAACACCTTTTCTGAGGAGTACGGACCAGGCATTGATATCAGCATTGTCAAGCTTAACTCGGAGCCTGCCAAGGAAGTGGATCTGGAGCGCCTCCGTAGCTGTTCCCCCTTCTTCGCTATCATCCCCATCATTTTCAGTATTGCCGGCTGCATCACGAGTGGTGTCTTCAGCGATTGGTTTGGGTTTTCCGCGATCCTATTGGGTATGCTCAGCAATGGTATATTCTGCCTCGTTATCGGCTCAGGAACCATACGCTTCACCCATCGCATACCCGCATCCGGATCTCCGCCTGGCGATGGTATCCTTGGTTCTGGAAGGCAGTTTACCTTATTGCTAGGAGCAGAGAGTGCCGTAAACTCCATCACCGGCGGCAAGTTCTCTCTTGAAATTTCCAGAAAATTCGGCGACGACTGCATCGGATATTGCTCTGTCCTCTTTACTATCCAGTTCATCGCCCAACTATTCCTCATTCCCCAAGCATCGCTACTTGGCCAAATCATGTTCGTCTCCTCATTCGTGGCGTCTTGGATTTACAACTTGGCACTTTCCGCATACGACCAGGAGACGATCCGGAGGCGCATCCTGCTAGACGGAGTATTTAAGCAGGACAGATCATGGGAAAAGTATACATTTAGTGCGCGCACCACCGCAACTGTGTTTGCACTCTGTGTCTTCCTCTACAATGAACACACCAGAGTGAAGAATGGCACCCCCGCGCCTGGTGGAGCGACGGATGGTCAGGATAATGTGTTAGGCTATAACGGTGGTGACTCTGCTATCCTTGGTGACTCACCGTCGACCTCTGCCCCGGCCTCCCCCAACTCTTATCTGCTTCCCCGTTCCCACTCGGAGCAGGACCACAGCTACCATTGCGAGGTTGCAAGCACGATCCTTGAGACATTTCTACCTAACAACACCAAAGTCTGGAAAAAGTGGAAGGAGATTCTCTTGAAGCAACTCTGCTCGACGGGCGTGCTTCGCTCTAGTACTGAAGAAGACTCGGATCTGCAAGGGTATACTGCTGAAGAGACGTATTTGCTCCAGTCACTTCGCAATTATGCGGAGGAAGCCTATGACGTTTACGAAAGTTACGTCAGTCGTGCCCCCAACTAGTTACCCAGGTACTACTTTACGCCTTCTCAGTTGAACCACATCAATTCTACCTTCGTATGACCTATGTGTTCTCCATGTTCTACATGACTGCCATGCTTTCGAGGACTATTACTACCAGTTTTCCCGTCCTTATGATTCAAGTTAGTTCATGCATTCGATTCTGTACATATCCCCTACTCAGTACTGCGCGTGTCTATGTCACTCTCGTAATCTTCTTACAGTAGCCTGACGAACAGATAGATGCCAGTTACATTCTAAAACATCTAGGACCCAGCTTTACTTAATGGACCTTACTATTGCCAGTGGTGTACGAAAGGCAGGAGAACTCAGTGCCAGTGCGCTGATGCATCAACATGGGGTAGTTCCATTTGGCATAGATCATATGGTCAATGTGAACGGCGACGAAAGCCTAGCTTTCTCAGATCAAACTTGGAGATACCATCGCGTAGTCACGGTTCCAATGACAAACTGGTCCGACCGGTACGTCAGCTTTTACGGCCAAATACTGCATTATATAGTGCACCAACTCTGGCTATCCTTTATGTACGCATATTCTCAGGCAAGGTCGTTGTACAGCCCACGCTGTCGAGAACCTCACCCGATCAAGTATTGGATCAATCTCTGCGTGACGACGTTTGTCCAGCCGATTTGCGTTGTACACTGACCCACTGGTGTACGTTGCATCTATCAAACCACTTTTACGAGGGTGCTGATACTAGCTCAACCCTCTGCCAAACCCCGGTCCTACAGAACAGAAGTTGAACTATCAAACACAGCCATCGACCTCTTAAGTCTCTTGAAACAGATTAGTACCACGTAGTACTATGCGATTGACCTCTAGGCCAACTTTTCCGCAGAGAAATACGTGGAAACTGCAGGCTGTATTGAACCATTGTGACTAGGGCGAGTGCCAGTGTGGTTACGGCTTCAGATTCGACAGATTCCTTGCACGAGCTGAATCGGTGGTTTTAGATTGTCGAGATGGATAGCTCGGCACGTCTCACGTGCCGTCTCTGCTTGTTCTTGATGGTTGGCCCAATCAGATTTCATTCATACAACCCCGTCCCCTCAACAGCTCTGGGTGAAATTGGCAAACGCGATGATGGCCGACTCTCACGCGCTGCTTGGTAGTTGTGATGTCGCGAGGTTTGAACTGGTGGAATATGGGGCGAATGTTCGTTCGTGGAATGGGATGGTTGTATTCTTCATTATTGGAGTATGGTTGATCAGGTGTCATGGACTCTAAATAGCGCGGGAATAAGGTGTGCCGGGTGGATATAGTTGCAGATATAGGGCACGCAAGGAGGAAACCAACAAGCGCCCGTTACTCTGATATGTCTATATCAGGACAACGCGATTTGTACTGCGGGGAAGGCAATTGTACTAGGTATTAACGCTTGACGCTGTACCTCCACTGTCCGTGCGTGTTATCGACGGGTATGCAATCGAGAGGGAAATGTACGCACTACTTCTGTGCGAGTACGAGTAATGGCAGCTCATCAACTTCCAGATCACCCGAAAATAATTAAAATTGATGGTCAACCTGCAATAAACTCGGTCTTCTTTGCCGAGGATGGCAAGCAGGTAGTCAGCGGCGATACTGAAGGGATGCTTCGGCGATGGCGAGTAGATGACGGAAACGAGGTTGCCAACACAACAATTCGAGCCGAAGAGAAAATCCTTGCTGCAGCGGTATCGCCGGATCGCAAATGGTTGGTATGTGGACTCCACGGTTCGAGGTCGAATGTAAAAGTGTGGGATGCGAAGACCCACAAGATCCTGGACATCAAGGGTCACAAGGACTCGGTCACCTCGATCGACATTTCCTCTGACTCGACGAAGCTTGCGACGGGCTCGAATGACAAGCGTGCGTGTATTTGGAGCATGTCAACGGGCAAATCTAAGCGGCTCGCGGAACTGCGGCATGACAAAGCCGTTGTGGGTGTCCGATTCTCTCCAGGCGGTGACCGCATCGCCACTGCAACCGCCCACAAGTCGATTCGCATCTACGACAGCAAAGATGGGAAGCAGCTGTTGGACATCCCATGCCCGTTTGGCGAAAATTTATCCTCACCCCTTGCCTGGTCGGCTGACGGTTGTCAGCTCTATGCTGTTTCGTACACGAATGTCACGCATTTCCGAGTCGATACGTCTTCAGGACCCTCAGGCTCGCACGGCGAATGGCTCGTTCCGGGTGGTTCGCAACCTGGTTCTATCGTCCTATCACAGAACCAAAAGTTTATCGCTGTCGTCGCAAACCGGTCACTATCTTTTTGGGACCCCATCAAGCACACGCAAATCGGTTCTGTCATCCAGTACGCAAACAAAGTTTGCAGCGTAGTACTCTCCCCCGAGGACGACTTCATTGCGACTGGCGAACAAAAGGGGAAAATCACCATCCAAAGTCTGCGTGGTATCCTTCCGGACTCATGCTTTCCAGTTGATGTAAGTAATTACACACGTGGAGGTCGGCGAATCTAAATGGTCGCAGTCCGCTCGCCTTGTTTCCTCGCCTCGTGAGTGTTCAAACATCAATTCTTCGCCTTTTCTGATACTTTTTCTCTTGCAGTGCCCCAGTTGCCACTCATCTGTGTCAGTGATGTGGTGCTCGACTCGTGGATGCGGGGCGATGTGGCCGGCGTCGAACGACTCTTGACAGAAGAAATCCTACATTCCTTGGATTATTCACAAGCTCTCGCTCACCGCGCTCTCGTACGATGCCGTATGAAAGAGTACAAGAAGGCCATCGACGACGCCCAAGAGGTAACTTTGGATTATCCGTTATCCCATCCTGTGTTGACTTATCCCTCGCTGAAGTCTATCAAACTCCAACGATCCGTTATCGGTCTCATCGCACTTGCAATTTCCCGCGTCGGCAATGGCGAGTACGACTTGGCCATACCTGTATTTGACGTCGTATTCGCTGATAGTATATCGACTGGAAATGATCTTCTTTTGTTGATCAAGGTATGAGTCTATCATCCTCGTCGCTGCTTGTACCAATCTTTCATTTCACTTAGGCGATCGTCTTGTTTGAATGTGGAAAACACGACAGTGCTATTTCACGCGTAAATCATTTGATCGATATCGTGCATGGCAACTCATCGTATATCGTTATCCGGGTACGTAAACGGTGGGATCGCTAGTACGCAATGTTAACTAGATCTGTGACAGGCTCGAATGCTCCTCTTCCTCGGAGACATGTCGTTGAGAAAGGGAGACCTCAAACGAGCTGTGGAATTGCTCGGGCGTGCCCGGGAAGCCATCCCATTTCAAAATGTGCCCTACCTCATAGTAATCTCGCTCGTAAGCTATTTATTTTGGCGTCCTTTTCAAGTGTACCGATGATATTTGAAAGATATTTGGATGGGACTTTGACGGCCTTGCTCTCGCCATTCATGAGCAGGTTCAAAAATGTATTAAGCCATTCGAGGACATGGGCGATGCAGCAGTGCGGTCCAAGGATCTAGGGGAAGCGATCGAACGATACTCTCGTGCATTGTCCCTGCATCCGTCCAACCCTGCGGGTCTCCTTATTAAACGAAGCAAAGCTCGAGCTATGCTGAAGTCGTGGGTGGATGCGTTGAAGGATGCAGATGACGTATGACCTTTCTCTTCTGGGTGCCTGACGGTTCTGAATTTCACCTGTCCAGGCAATCAAGGCAGACCAGGAGCGCCCATGGGGATACGAATGCAGACATGCGGCATTGCATGCTTTGCAGCGCTACGATGAAGCGGTCGATGCGCTCGACCGCATGCTTTCCGTCGTGAAAAAGTCTCTCGACAGAGAGACCTGTCGTAAGTGTCAACTTACCATCGCGACTACAATATCGTAACTTGATCACACAGAAGCAGCCAAGAAATATGACCGTTCGAAGATGGAAATCGACAAGGTCGTTGGCGATATTGTTAATATATCCCCGCTCGTCCTCATCGACGTCGAGAGTGGTCGTCTGTGTGACGGACCAAAGCGGATGGATACGTTCAGGTCGGAGCCCCCATTCAAGGAGCTGGTTTCCTCTATGACACTGGAGCTGGATGACGGATGCATCTCCCGAGAGGTGAAGAAATACTTCCAATACGTGACATTTTCACACGTCTGGAAAGGTGAAGAGCCCTCGTTCCAGCTGGTCCAGTCGGTCCAGTCGGTCCGGAATCTCGATTCGTCACCCCTCAATCACAAACTGCACAAATTCTGTGAGGTGGTTCGGGAGGATGGATATCGGTGGGCATGGTCCGACACCTGCTGCATTGATAAGACGATCAGCACTGTGTTGAACCAGTCGCTCAAAATGATGTATAAATGGTATGAAGCATCCGCCGCCACCTTCGTCTTTCTTGCGGATGTAGACTCTCTGTTGGCCATCTGCAGCCTCAAGGACAGTATTTGGATGACACGCGCCTGGACTGCACAAGAACTTCTCGCACCAGATGTGATCCGATTCTATGATCGCAATTGGCAGCCATACCTTGGTGACACCCGTACCAACCATAAGGAGTCTCCCCAGATCATGCAAGAGCTCGCGGACGCAATCGGTATCGCTCGCCAGACGATCATCACTTTCAATCCTGATAATCTCAGTATCCGAGAGAAACTCCGACTGACCTCAACGCGCAACGCGACGAGGGAGGAAGACATCGCATACTCCTTGATTGGGATCTTCAAAAGTGATATCCGGCCCCACTACGGAGAGGGATACGCTGCATTGGGCCTCTTGCTGGAGGAGATTGTGGCTCGTTCGGGCGACGTGACGGTGCTTGCCTGGGCTGGCAAGTCTTCGCACTACAACAGCTGCCTTCCCGCCACCCTTCGTGTTTACAGCCAAACTCCGCGCGCTTCGCACGCCATCGAAGATGCCGAAATAGACACGCGCGTTGCGGTATTGAAAAGTTCGCTATCTCCGAAAGACGCGATGCGTGTCCACGACAAAATCACCCGTTTACCGCCAGCCCGCTTCGCTAATCGCCGACTACATCTTCCATGCATCATTTTCACGATCAAGGAGCTCGGTTTACAGAAATTTGGAAGTGACCATCAAAATTATTACCATGCTCAGGTATCAGGGATTGGCTATGTGGAATTCCACACATCAGATAGACTCTCGGTGCACCAGCCACACAAGTTCATTTTCGTGCATCCATGGATACGCGATCTCGGTGATCCACTTGACGGGTTTACTGTGGGAGGCATGTCGGATGATGATCCGCCCGAGCTTGATTCGGCGGCCGAGACCGTGGCCGGTTCCGCAACCAGTCTACGGTTGCGTGCTGTGCCCACACCCAGAATGGACAAGAATACCCGGGCTTTCCGGCTCCTCGTTCGTCTACAACAGCCATTCCATGCGCTGTTGCTCCAGCAGCAGCCTCACGGAGAGTTCAAACGAGTTGCTGTTGAGCACGAGATCGTTGTGCCAAGACTCGATCCGGGGATCAACTTTGTCGAGGATATCTGTATTGAAGTGGTGGACATATTATGATGGGGTAATAGGGTTCTATTATTTGCATTTGTCTAGCTAACGCTGTCTTCACTTTGCTGTCTCGTCGCCTTTTTCGCTGTCGCTTCCGTCCGTTCCACTGTAAAGCTCAGCTGCTTCATAGCAGTTGTCGCCCTGCATCGTATTATATACCGCCACTCATCTCTATCGTGAGGCTGTAGACGAATTCATAGCTATTGTAGTTGTTGCGATGCTACACGGATGAGATTGTATCTTGCTTGATCGAGATCTGTCCCGTGAGACGCGCTACACATGATACTAACTTGATCTGACAATTGATCGTGCTCACCTTTGAGTGGCTGCAACAACAAGTAGTACTGGCGGAACTGTACGACCTGGGGCCAATCATTTAAACCAGTAGTCTCTTGAGTCGACATGCCAGCAAACCACACATCCACTACACGCAGTTCCTGGCTTCGGACTTGATTATCGTCTTCCGAGTGTAGAACGTCTGTCTACGATATCAACTTGAACTTATTCGGCTGCATTGGAAGACGGTATCGTGGGGTTCGGAGTGGCGCTCGGAATGGTCGCCAAATTTCGAAAATAGAATGGTTTACATTCTTTATTGTCCGGTTTGTGATGGACTCAAAACGGTGGAGGGGAGAAGGTAGAACGGGACAAGTGGTGAGGGCTGTGAGAGCTTATCTGATCGATAGTAAGACAACACGAGCTATGATATATTATATGCGCCGCGGGGAAACCAGGTGTATTTGTGTCCCTTGACCCTGTACTTCCACTACCCTGCTGTATCTACTAAGTGTCGATCGTGGACGGGTATGCAGTCTACGGGAGAATGTACGCCAATGTACCAATCATTGGCGAGTAGCTATAATAACCACCCGCCAACTTCCAGATCACTCGAGAACGACCGAAATTTGGAATCAAAAGTCAATATGTTCGCTCTCCTTCGTCAAGGATGGCGAGCAGGTGTTGAGCGGTGGTGGCGAAGGGATGCTTCGGCGATGGCGAGTAGATGACGGACACGAGGTTGGTGAAGCAATTCAAGCAGGGCCCGAAGGAATCTTTGCTGCCGCGTTATCGCCGGATCGTAAATGGCTGGTGTGTGGACTCTGGCGTTGGAAGTCGAGCATAGGGGTATGGGATGCGGAGACCCACGAAAAGGTCCTCGACATCGATGACCACAGAAGCCCAGTGTGGTCAGTCGACATTTCCTCCGACTCGACGAAATTTGCGACGGGCGGGCATGACAAAAGCGCGTTTATCTGGAGCATGACCTCGGGCGAACGGCTCGTCGGGCCACTGCAGCACGACGGTTACGTGGTGGTAGTGCGCTTCTCTCCAAACGGTGATCGCCTCGCCACCGCCGACGAAAAGTCGATTCGAGTCTTCAATAGTAGTAGCGACGGCCAGCAGCTGTTGGTCATTTCCTGTTTGTTCAAGCCGAAAATTTCCTCGCCACTCGCCTGGTCGGCCGACGGTTGTCAAATTTTCGCTGTCTCGCTCAATCAAGCCAAATGCTTCGATGCGTTTTCAGGATCCTTGCTCGCTACATGGTCCGTTCCTGGCGATGCGTCACAGTCCCCTTCTTCTATCGCCCTATCGCGCGAACAAAAGTTTATCGCTGTCGTCGCAAACAAGTCACTATCTCTTCGGGATGCATCCACGCACAAGCAAATTGGCCCTGTTATCGAACACAAAAGTATAGTTCACTCCATGGCGCTCTCCCCTGAAGGCGAGTACATTGCGACCGGTGAAGACAACGGGACGATTACCTTGCGGAGTCTTCGTGATATCCTTCCGAAATCGTATTTCCGAGCTGATGTAAGTGCTTTCACTCATGAAGACTAGCAAATCTGAAAGGTCGTGATCTACGCCCATTATATCCTCGTATTGTGAGTGTACTCAAACATCGATTGCTCGCTTGTTCTGATCATTTGACTCTCGCAGCACCCCAGTTGCCGCTCATAAATATCGATCGTGACGTATTCAAGTTCTGGAAGCAGGGGAACTTGACTCGCGTGGAAGAACTTTTGACCGAAGAAATCCTACGTCCCTCAGATTTTTCTCACCACGCGCATGCGCTCGCTCACCGCGGTCTCGTACGGTCGCGTTTGAAACAGTACAAGCTTGCCGTCGATGACGTTGCGAAGGTAATGGTATAATCTCTTCCTTATGTTTGTATTTACTCAACTTCACTCAAGTCCATCAAACTTCAACCGACCGTCGTCGGCCACATAGCAAAGGCCATTTCTCTCGTCGAACAGAAGGATCAAGACGTGACAATGCAGGCGTTTGACCTCGTGTTTCGTGATTGCGTTCCAAACGAGGAAAACTGCAAGTTTCTCTTGCTAATCAAGGCATGCCACTTGAATGTTGAATCGTCATGTCGAGCAAACATTCTTTTTCTTCAGGCCATTGTCTTGTTCATCGCCGGGAATACTGCTATTGCTATATCACGTGTGCAGGATCTCATTGCGTCTGCGGATAACAATGCAATATACTATCATCTTCAAGTACGTCACCGGTGTATTGACGATTCACCTCCATTACCTCTGACGTTAGGTATAGGTCCTCGGAAACATGTATTTGAAGCAAGGAGACTATGTGCGCGCCATAGAGTCGTTGGAACGTGCACAGAATATGGCCCCGTCCCAATCGATCTCTCACCTGATAACAATTTCACTCGTAAGCTGCTTTCTGTTCTGTCGTTGGGGTGTAGATTGATTTCCGGAAGATATTTGGGTGGAACTTCGACGGGCTCGAGATCACGGTCCAGAAACATTTGTGCGAAGCCCTGTACGCTGTCGGCCGCACGCATGAAGCCACAGAGGCGCTCCTCAAAATGATGAATACCATGGATAAAGAAGCTCGAGCGAGCAAGGCTCTTGCGGATTGGATTCCAGGTGAGCCGTGACAGTCGAGTCCTGAATACTTGAAGTACATCCGTGGACGGTGATTAGATTTCACACAAAAGTGTGTCGAGAAGCTTGTGAGCCATGGCGACGAAGCCACGAATGCCAAGAAATATGTCGATGCGATTTCACACTATACTGCCGCATTGTCTCTCAATCCCCTGCATCGTGCCGGTCTCCTCATTAAGCGAAGCAAGGCACGAGCCCAGAGGAGGCAGTGGAAAGATGTGTTGAAAGACGCAAATGAAGTATGACGTTTATCTACCCGAATTAAGTTTTCCTGAAAATACAACCACGTAGGCAATTAATCTGGACCCTTCATATCCTTGGGGCTACGAAGCGAAACATACAGCACTCCTTGGCTTAAAACAATACGACGAGGCCATCAACACATTCCGTGAAATGCTTTCACTGATTGAGAAGTCGCCTGACGAAGAGACTCGCCGTGAGTGTATCCCCCTCAATACTGATTGTGACGAATTGACGTTGCATTACAGGGCTTCGCCAGAGGTATGTTTCACCATCCCAGACGGAGTCGGCTATCGACACTATCGTTCGTGGAGTCTTCATGATATGTCCTCTTGTTCTCATCGATGCCGAGACGGGCCATCTATGTGATGGATCAGAACGAATGTGCCTATTCAAGTCTTCTGTGATATTCAAAGAACTGGTTTCGTCAATGACGAGGCAAGTAGACGAGGCAAGGATCCTGCGAGAGGTTGCAAAGTATTTCCAATATGTGACGTTGTCGCATGTATGGCAAGGGAAGGAACCCTCATTGCAGGACGTCATCTCGGTCGAGTCAATCCAGAACCTGGACCCGTCAGAACTCACTGACAAGTTGCGCAAATTCTGCGAGGTGGTCCGCGAGGAAGGTTATCGGTGGGCATGGAGCGACACATGTTGCATAGACAAGACGATCAGCACAGTATTGAACGAGTCACTCACGCTGATGTACATGTGGTATGAAGAATCGGCTGCCACGCTCATCTATCTCGCAAGCGTGGCGTCTCCTTCGTCCCTCGGTGATCTCACGAAAAGCATCTGGATGACAAGGGCTTGGACGCTTCAGGAACTCCTCGCCCCCAAGGTGGTCCGATTTTATGACCGGGATTGGAAGCCATACCTCAATGACCAACGCGCCAACCACAAGGAGTCCCCAGAGATCATGGGGGAGCTTGCGAGTGCCATCCAGGTCCCCCTCGAGACCATCACCACATTCCATCCCGACAATCTTGGAGTCCGAGAGAAACTACGCTTGGCTTCAACACGCAATGCGACGCGGGAGGATGTCGCCTACTCTCTGATTGGTATATTCAAAAGTGACATCAAGCCAAATTACGGAGATAGAGAGAAGGCTCTCGGCCAACTCCTCGAGGAGATCGTCACTCGTTCTGGTGAGGTGACAGTCCTTGACTGGACTGGCAAATCTTCGCCATACAACAGCTGCCTTCCCGTCACACTTGGTGTTTATAGCCAAATGCCGCATGCTTCACCTGTCATCGAAGATGCAGAAATAGACGGGCAGGTTGTGGCATTACGAAGTTCACTATCTCCAACAGACGCCATGCTCATCCATGACCGGATCACGCGTTTACCTCCAACACGCTTCGCTTCCCGCCGGCTATACTTGCCGTGTATGATCTTCGCAGTCAAGAGGCTCGGTGTACAAGATATCGGGAGTGGTCAAGAGAATCGTTATCGAGCTCGCGTGTCAGGCATTGGCCAGGTGGAATTTCGGACATCGGACAGGCTGTCGTTGACGGAGCCGCGCAAGCTCGTTCTCGTTCATCCGTGGATTCGCGGTCTGCGCGACCCACTTGACGGGCTCGGTTGGGAAAGTTCGTCGGATGACGAGTCCGAGTCTAATTCGAGGGCAGAGACCGAGGCTGGTTCCGCGCCGAGCTCGCCGTTGCATGCTGTACCCGTCGCCAACATGGACGGCTATACTCGGGCGTTGCGGCTCATCGTTCGTCTACGACAACCATTCCGCGCGCTGTTGTTGCAGCAACAACCCAGTGGAGATTTCAAGCGAGTCGCGGCCGAGCACGAGATCGTTGTGCCAGGACCCGACCGCCAGATCAATTTTACCAAGGATGTCCGTACGGAAGTCGTGGAGATACTGTGACGCGGGGGGTAAATATTATATCACCTGCATCCGTCTAGCTTACGTTGTCGCCTCTTTGCTGTCTCGTCTTTTCGCGGGCGTGTTTCTCTCTGCTCGATCGTATAGTTGTCACAGTGTAACTGCCTCATGACATTATACCGCACGCTGCGGCCCTTGCCGCTTATCGATACCTTTCACGAACTGACAGCTATTATTCCATTCGTTGTGATGTACTGTACTCATGTACGTTCAGCTTGTAGGATGTTAACCTTCCAGTATCGAAATGTGCAGCCGCACCAACAAGACGAACGTGTCGGTCGAATATTGCTTGTATCCTCTTCGAGTTCGCCGCCAGGTGGCGGGGAGTTCCTATGCTCCATGACAACTAAGGTACCGCACGGGTACTGCGTGACTACGGGACCAGTTGCACCGTGACAGTCTTGCCAAGTGGCCACTAATCTGATCTCGCATTTCGCATATTGATCTCCCACTTGATGGGAACAACGGAAATCTAAAGGTACGGAAGCCTCGTTGTGAGCCTTTAGTTTATGCGATTCTCCCATTGGAACCGGTTTGGTACTAGTCGACGAGTTGGGCGCGGCGACGGGCGTATCGACGGCTTCCCGTGTTCACCCGAATTTCCTATAACGGTCAAGACTAATGACAACCCAGCCTCAGGCTCGAATTCCCATGCTTTAGTCTCGAACCATAGCCGTTTTAGGATACACGGCGGGACTGACACCCCGTCGCTACAGGTGGACCATTGCCGCTTGACGCTGTACTTCCACTATCCTGTGTCTGTCTTTGTGTTGTGGACAAGTATGCAATCGACGGGGAAAGGTACGCACTACTTATGCGCGCGAGTATCCGTAATGATCGCTCATCAACTTCCAGAACGCTCGAAAATAATTGAAATCGATGGTCAACATACAATAAACTCGGTCTTCTTCGCCGAGGATGGCAAGCAGGTAGTGAGCGGCGATACTGAGGGGATGCTTCGGCGATGGCGAGTAGATGACGGACACGAGGTTGGCGAAGCAATTCAAGCAGGGGCGAAAATCTTTGCTGCAGCGCTATCGCCAGATCGCGAATGGCTGGTGTGTGGACTCTACGGGTCGAGATCGAATGTAAAGGTGTGGGATGCAAGGACCCACAAGAAGATCCTGGACATCAAGGGTCACACGGACACGATAACCTCGATCGACATTTCCTCCGACTCGACGAAGCTTGCGACGGGCTCGAATGACAAGCGCGCATTTATTTGGAGCATAACGACGGGCAAACGGCTCGTGGGACTGCGGTATGATAATGCCGTGGTGAGTGTCCGATTCTCTCCGAACGGTGACCGCATCGCCACTGCCACCGCCCACAAGTCGATTCGCATCTACGACAGCAAAGATGGGAAGCAGCTGTTGGACATCCCATGCCCGTTTGGCGAAAACATATCCTCACCGCTCGCCTGGTCGGTTGATGGTTGTCAGCTCTATGCTGTTTCGTACACGAAAGTCAAGCATTTCGATACTTCAGGATCCTCGCACCGTGAATGGCTCGTTCCGGGTGGTTCCCCGCCCGGTTCTATCGCCCTATCGCAAAATCAAAAGTTTATTGCCGTCGTCGCAAACCGGTCACTATCTTTTTGGGACACCACCACGCACAAGCAAATTGGTTCTGTCATCAAGTACGCAAGCAAAGTTTGCAGCGTGGTGCTCTCCCCCGACGATGACTCCATTGCGACTGGCGAACAAAAGGGGAAAATCACCATTCGGAGTCTTCGTGATATCCTTCCAGACTCATACCTTCCAGTTGATGTAAGTGATTACACACGTCGAGGTCGGCGAATCTGAATGGTCGCAGTCTACTCCCTTTGTTTCCTCGCCTCGTGAGTGTTCAAACACGAATTACTTGCTTGTTCTGATCCTTTCACTCTTTCAGTGTCCAAGTTGCCACTCATCTCTATCAGTAGTGTGGCACTCAACTTGTGGGCGCTGGGCGACTTGGCTCGCGTCGAACAGCTCCTTACAGAAGAAATCTCACGTCCCTCAGATTCTCATCACCGTGCACATGCACTCGCTCACCGTGCCCTGGTACGGTGCCGTTTGAAAGAGTACAAGAAGGCCATCGACGATGCCAAAAAGGTAGCTTTGCATCATCCATCATCCCATCTCGTGTTGACTATGGCGCGCCCAAGTCTATCGAAATCCAACGATCCGTTATCGGTTACATTGCACTTGCAATTTCCCGCGTCGGCAATGGGGAGTATGACTTGGCCATACCTGTATTTGACGTCGCGTTCGGTCATAGTGGACCGACTGAAAACAATCTTCTCTTGTTGATCAAGGTATGGATCTACTATCCTCGTCTCTGCTTGCACCAATCTTTCGTTTTACTCAGGCGATCGTTTCGTTTGAATGGGGAAACTACGACGTAGCTATTTCACGCGTAAATCATTTGATCGATATCGTGCATGACAAGTCACCGTATATCGCTGTCCGGGTACGTTAACGGTGGGATCACTAGTAAGCAAAGTTAACCAGATTTGAGACAGGCTCACATGTTCCTCTTACGCGGAGGCATGTCGTTGAGAAAGGGAGACCACAAGCGAGCTGCGGAATTGCTCGGGCGTGCACAGGAAGCCATCCCATTTCAAAAAGTTCCCCAACTCATGGTGGTCTCGCTCGTAAGCCATTCGTTTGGCGTCCTCTTCAAGTGTACCCACGATATTTGAAAGATATTTGGATGGGACTTTGACGGCCTTGCTCTCGCCATTCAGGGGCAGGTTCAAAAATGTATTAAGCCATTCGAGGACATGGGCGATGCAGCGGTGCGGTTCAAGGATCCAGGGGAAGCGATCGAACAATATTCTCGTGCATTGTCCCTGCACCCGACCAACCCTGCGGGTCTTCTCGTTAAACGAAGCAAAGCCCAAGCTATGCTGAAGTCCTGGGAGGATGCATTGAAGGCTGCAGATGACGTATGACCTTTCTCTTCTTGATACGTTATGACTCTGACTTTGGCCGACCCAGGCTGTCGAGGCGGACCCTCAGAATCCACAGGCTCACGAGAGAAGACATGCGGCACTGCACGGTCTGCAGCGCTTCGACGAAGCAGTTGACGCGTATACCCACATGCTCTCCCTCATGGAAGATCAGGACCCCCATCGTAAGCGTCACCTTACCAGCATGAGGACAATATCGTAACTTCGATTGCATATAACTAGGCAAGAAATATGTTTTGCCCACGCAGTCGGAGATGGCCATCATCAGCGTCATTCGCGAGATCTCCAAAATATGTCCACTTGTCCTCATCGACGTCAAGACTGGTTTTCTTTGCAACGAGCAGGAGCGAACAGATACATTCAAGTCAGAGCCCCAGTTCATGGAACTGGTCTCTTCTATGACACTGGAGTTGGATGATGGATACATCCTGCGAGTGGTGGGAAAATATTTCCAATATGTGACACTTTCGCACGTATGGGAAGGGAAGGAGCCTTCGTTCCGGGACGTCCAGTTGGTCGAATCGGTGTGGAATCTTCATTCATCCCCGCTCAACAACAAGCTGCGCAAATTTTGCGAAGTCGTTCGCGAGGATGGATACCGATGGGCATGGTCCGACACCTGCTGCATTGATAAGACGATCAGCACGGTGTTGCATCATTCGCTCACAATGATGTATAAATGGTACGAAGCATCGGCCGCCACACTCGCCCTTCTAGCCAGTGTAGACTCTCCGTCGGCACCTGGCGGTCTCAAGGACAGTGTCTGGATGACGCGCGCCTGGACTGGACAAGAACTTCTCGCACCCAAGGTGATTCGATTCTATGATCGCAATTGGCAGCCATACCTCGGTGACACCCGTGTCAACCATAAGGAGTCCCCCGAGATCATGCAGGAGCTCGCGAATGCCATCGGTATTCCTCCGGAAATCATTAAAGCTTTCAATCCTGACAATCTTAGTGTACGAGAGAAACTCCGACTAGCCTCGACGCGCAACGCGACGATGGAAGAAGATATCGCATACTCATTGATTGGTATCTTCAAAAGTGATATCCGACCACACTATGGAGAAAGAGCTGCTGCATTGGGTCACCTACTAGAGGAGATCATAACTCGCTCTGGCGAGGTGACAGTGCTTTCCTGGACGGGCAAATCTTCGTCTTACAACAGCTGCCTCCCTGCTACCCTTTCCGTCTACAACCAATCGTTGCATGCTGAGCTTACCATCAAAGATGTCGAAATGGACCAGGGAATCGCGGCGTTAAAAAAGTCGGTATCTCACGCAGACACGATGCGAATCCACGACCAAATCACCCGTTTACCAGCAGCTCGTTTCACCAACCGCCGGCTGCACCTCCCATGCATCATTTTCGCAGTCAAGAGGCTAGGTTTACAGAGTTTCGGGAGTGGTCATGATAACAGTTACCGTGCTCACGTACCAGCGATTGGCCATGTGGAATTTCACACATCGGAGAGGCTTTCGGTGACGGAACCACGCAGGCTCGTTCTTGTACATCCGTGGATTCGCGATCTCCTCGATCCACTTGACGGGTTCACTTGGGGTACCAAGTCAGATGAAGATTCGTCCGAGTCTGATTCGGAGCCCGAGAAGGCCGGTCCCTCGTCAAGTCGGCCGTTGCGTTCTGAACGCACCAGTACATTGGATAGGGATACCCGGGCATTGCGGCTCCTCGTTCGTCTGCAACAGCCATTCCAGGCGTTGTTGCTCCAGCAGCAACCTCATGGAGAGTTCAAGCGAGTTGCTACCGAGCACGAGATCGTTGTTCCAAGACTCGATCCCCGGATGAACTTCGCTGAGGATATCCGTACTGCAGTTGTGGAGATATTATGATAGGGGTATGGGGTTCTATCACTTGTATTCGTCTAGTTTACACTATCTTCGCTTTGCTGTCTCATCTTTTTCGCTGTCATGCTTCCCTCCGAATCCTACAAGCTCGGCTGCTTCAGTGACTAGTTACAGACGTTTGCTCTGTTCAGCAATCCTCGGCAATGTAACTTTGGCAGATTCGTTATAACCCGAGAACCTGACACAGTCAGAGTCGGAGTTTGGTAAAAAGAGCTCTGCTCCTAACCCTAACCCTACTAATCTGCAAGTCGGGACTGCCCCATGTCCACCTTTTCTGTTTCGGCCTGGTGAAGGACTGAAAAAATTCAGTCATTTCAATGGTCTCGTACGTTCGATCGCCCCGTCTGCCGCTTTGCTGAGGGAACTTGACGAATCTTCCCCTTTGGCCAATTTGAGTTGGCCTCAGTCGTTGCCGAACCCCTTGGAATGACGATAGGCTACCGGGTACTTAAATTGATGCCAATGCACGAAACGGGCACGAACCTACGAACCTAGCGAGACACCGACGAGGGAGTGGAGCTGCTGACGAATTAGATTTGTAAACAAGTCTAAACCCAACCAAAAGAAATCGATCATCCCGGCGCCAGTACTGTTGTGACAAACTCCAGAGTCCGCCTAACACTTGAGTCTCTTCACTGACCCGTCTTCGGCACCAAACTAAACTTGTGGCATGAACTCGTGTCCACCATTCTCGGGATCAACAGGTTCTCGCTGACCGCCTCGTAGACTCGGATGTTTCGCTCAGATCTGTGATTGCTTGGGCATTTCTGCCACACCCGCCTCACGTCCGTACGTCACGCGTCGCGTCCTCCATCGCGTCCACATCTTTTCTCTCCTCTGTGTGCGATGCCCGTGTTCGTCACGTTCGCCAGTGCTTTCCTCTTGACCGCGTCTCCCCATGCTGGTCTTCACGACATCCATCCCATTCTTCGGTGCAACGTCCACCCCAGCGCGCCCAAGTCGATCCATGCGCAACCCACGCGGAAATGCGCTTCCTGTGAACAGTTGGATGTACTTCCCGTGCGAGCGTCGCTCCCCTACCGCGCTGACTGTAGATGTGGGCGTGACAGGAATGATTGACTTCTCAACGACCTCGCCTCCGCCCTGTGGACACGCTCGCTCTTCCTTCCAGAAGTACGGCAGTCATCGGCGTATATTGGACGAGGCGCGTGTCGTGTGCCCCAATCGGCATCTGCAACTAACACCCACCTCCGTCAGCCGCATCCACATCTTTACCTACAGGCTATCGTCGTCCCTGGAGACTCGGACCAAGGATGACTTACCAAGCACGGGATGTGCTGAACGTGCAACATCAACTCTGTCTGGATCACCTCCAGCTTAGCGGTGATGAGCCTCTATCCGGGTGCAAAACAATTACGGTCACGAATCACGAAACGTCTGGGGTGGCCGATTCCATTTACGCACCTCGCCCACTTCCAAGTCAAGCATACGATGCTTCAACAGTCGGAGGAGAAGCACGAAGGAAGATGGCCTCGCGAGTCGCGATGATCAAGAGTTGCCACGGGTTCGCGGGATCACCTGCATCTTGCTACAAGGCCCTCGAGGTAATGGCGTCCTGTGTGCAGAAGTCAGTCAGCCTGAACTTTTGAGCGTAGCCGGACCATCGACGCAAACTGACTGTCGTAGGCGCGCCGTCATCGAGCAACGCCATCAGTTCGGCCGCTTCTTGCTTAGCGTCTTCCATCACCGATCGCATGACTTGTAGGAGGACGATGCACGCGTTTCATGAGGCTACGATCAGGCGATATTTGGTCACGAGCACATGGAAGAACGTCATAAAGGTGGATATATTCTCGACGTGATCTCTATCTGCGAAAAAGGTGTCTGGGCGTTCACTCTCGAGAGTCCGTGTCTTGACCTGTCAGCCGCTCCCCGAGTCCTATTTTAGGCTGACACTCCCAAAATCGGAGCCAGCGACGTCAAACATTAACAGGGACAAAGCCCCCCATCGAGCACCGATGCAACTTTCCGTACTAGTAGCACCCGAGACAAACGACATAAGTAGACCTATGACCCACTGGCAAACTTAGAACGCAACACGACCAAACATGACGATATCACCTACTCGTATAATCCGATCACGTCCTTCAAGATTCCGCATACTTGCCGGCAGTCCGCGCCATCCTATTTCGACTGTGTCTCCAATTGATGCGTCAGTGGAGATAATGCTTTCCGTACCGTTCATGTACCGTGCATTGAAACATTTTTCAGGCTCGACTCACCCTAGTCTTTGCCCCTCCCGATATGATCCCCCACACTACCATACCTCGGTACCCGCGCAACGCACGCAATGTACGTCATTACAATTCTAACCGGTCTACGAATAGGATGCCTACCAACAACACGAAGAGGCGTGTAAGAGCGGGGCGTCGCCGTCGGGCTCTTCTACTGCACGCGCCGCCCAGATGGCGAATGGATTCGATGGCAGGGAAGACGGAGAGGAGTAAGAGGGTTTAAACTTGGGTTACAAGACGATTCGAGTAATTTATTTATCAGACAAAGCCAGCACGGGTCGCGATAACAAGAATTCACACTGAGTAGACGAGTCTCGAGGGTACATCAACTTTGAGCCATGTTCGGAAAGTCAGAGCCACGGAGGGCAAAGACAGCAAAGAAATGTAACGCATGAGTGTAACTGATAGCCGTCGTCAAAGCACGTCCAGTATGCATACGCCATCGATCAACTTGTTCAACATCGTCGGCGTGATCTCCTCTAGTACCTGGACAGTGATTAGACTCTCCGCAGCAACCCTCCTGTATGCAGCCACACCGCCCAGGTCTGGTGTAAGCAAAAGCGCGCCGAATGGTTGTCTCAGTCGAGCAAGCACTTGGAAGGCCTGCTTCTGCTTGTCCGCACGGGATATAGATGATGGGGGTTGGAGAGAATCTGCATTTAGATGGGATGTGCTAGATTGTCCACCAAATGTCCGCCCAAGGAGAGCAGCAGTAAGCTGTGATAGTACACGTGATTGCTTGGGTGGTGTGATATTGGAAGGGCCAGGGGATGATAGCAACTCGCCTATTGAAGAATAATGGTCATCAGTGCTCTCGGACTCCTCGGGTACTGTCTCCATTGCACTTCCGGCAGGTCGTCGGTCGAGGAGAAAGTCAATCCAAGGGTGAATGAGGTAAAGGGGATCCAATCTAGGCAGATGCTCTTTGGTGCTGATCTTCACAATTCCGAGCACATCTGTTTGTGCACGAAAAACTTGATCGGACGTACTCCGAGAAGCTGATACAGGCCCAAGTTTGAAGGTGATGCACGGAAGCTTCATCCGTCGTCCTGCAAATGATGGTACAGGAAGCGCAAGGAGTTGGTCATATAATTTCATGACCAAGGTGGGATTGAGTGAAGAGCCGGTAGTAATCGTGTCCATTTCAGCACCTTTGATAGTCGGCGGAACGTGTGTTGTCGGCAACCTGTTGAAAACTGTGATGTTAGCCGGGAGGCAGCTGTTGAAGCTACCGGATTTCCCGGCCCACGCAAGGATGCTCGTGTCTCCGGAGTTCGTGAGTAACTGCCCTAAAAGTCGCCCCAGTGCCTTGTCCCCCTCTCCATATACAACCGGCAAGGAGATGGAAAATATCCCGAGCAATGAGTATGCTGAATCCTCGACGAGGGTCGTTTCTCGTCGTGAAGCTAGGCACAGCTTCTCCCGAATGTCATTTGAACCCGGTCGAAGTGCAATCAAGGCTTGTGCGGAGATACCAGTGGCATCCTCCATCTCCGAGATAATCTTGGGCGACTCCTTGTGGTTGGGAATGTCGAGGTTCATGTACGGTATCCAGTCCTCGGTGTAGAATCGGACCACCTTCGAGGCATGATATTCCTGGAACGTCCAGGCACGAGTATTCCAAATGCTCCTCACGAGATCGCCGCGCCGCGACGGAGAGCGAACGCCACGGAGAAAAATGACTGTCAGGGCAGAACCCTCATACCACTTGAACATGGCGACGAGGGCTTCTTGGAGCACGAAGTGATTTGCTTTGTTGATGCAGCATGTGTCACTCCATGCCCAATTGAACCCAGCATCCTGCACGATCTTGCAGAACATTTGCAGCTTATCGTGGGTGAGAGACTCCTCGAGCTCGTACACCACAATGTGTATGACCTTCTCGAACAGAGGTTCATTGTCTTCCCACTTGTGGGAGAACGTGGCGTAGCGATAGTACTCCGTGACGTCACGCTCGATGCGGGCGTGGTCGATGCGTGTCGTCATGGAAGAGATCAATTCTTTAAACACTGGGAGGGATTCAAATGCAGCAGATTGTTCAGATTTATTGCAGAGGCGACCGGAGATAGTGTTAATGAGCACGCATGGCGAGTCTCGGATGGCATCTTGAATAGTCCTGCGGATCTTCACCTTTGTTTGTGCTGGAGTTATATATTCGCGATGGCGTTCTGTGAGGAAAGGTTAGTAGAAGAAAAAATACCAGGTCGATGCCCTTACCACGAATCCCTGGATCAGGTGACTGCGACATCTTCAAGAGCATTACCTCGAATACATCTATTGCACTTCCATACTCTCCCGCCTTGTGTAGAGCTGCATGCTTCCTCTCATAGCCCCATGGAGATGATGGATCGAGCGAGATCACCTGTTAATGATATATTGACAAGAACTAACCTGTTCGGGACAAAGGGACACACCTTGTTCGCGTCATTTAATGCATGCTCCCACAGACCCCTAGCTACGTACACCCTGCTTCGCTTGACTAGTAGACCCGGTGGTGCAGCCTGATGAAGGGATAGCGCAGCTGAATAATGGGCGATGGCACCATCATGCCACTTTGCATCCATTGCGATATCCCCGACGTCCTCTAGCTTCTTTGAGCAACGACGTTGAAAGTCTAATGTACAACGGTCACATGAACGACGACGCCTACAGAGTGTGCAAGACCACTCACCGAGAACCCATTCTGCCTGTTCATCCTGCACGTCTGTCTGCTCTCCCAATTCGTCCGCCATTTGGCGGAAACATTCGCTAGCGTCGACTATGCGGTCGATCGTTTCGAGATGCTCACATATGGCCCGATATATCATAGATCTCGGAACCATAAACTTCAAACCAAGAGTGTCAGGCCCACGAAGGATATCAGAGCAAAGGGAAATACGCACAGCGGCAACGGCAATTAAGGCATCTCGCCACGAGCCAGTCGCCAATGTCGTTCTTGCCCACTCTCGCAAAAGTGGCGTGGGGGTTGTTGAATTGAGGGGTGCATGAAGCGTCAGCGCTTCAGCGCGTTGGGCTGCCTTTGAGGCTGTATCACCATCAGTACGGGCAGCGGAGAGGCATCGTTGAGTGAAATCTGAGAGAAAATGTTAAGTGCACGGCGGACGAACAGATGGAACATCAACCTACCAGAAACCCACTTAGTGATGGGTCCGGTCGTAGAGACCTCTTCGTTGACGGTATTTACCATCTCCAGTAGAGACTCTCCCGCCTCTTTCGTGTGACCCGCTATATATAGGGCTTCACAAAGACGTTGTCTGATCGTAATTCCGAGATCATCAAACTTCCACCCGGATATCTGTCAAAGGTGATGACCTATATCAATATGTCGCGAGATATTCAGTAGGAAGCTTACCAGTGAGATATAAAAGAAGCGATGCCCCGCACAACATCGCATTTGGGCTCGTGCACGCTCGAACGACCGTATCGCATCCTCGTAGTTGCTGTTCTCCATACTCAAGTTTCCAAGGAGAAGATACATATATGCCTGCTTGGAATATTAGCGACATCCATCATATGGTAACGTGTGATGTATGTACCTGAACCACATAACATATCGAGTTGAAGCGAAACGTAGCGATGAGGTCGTCTACGCGCGATATCGCGTCGTGGTGTTCTCCGGCCATAAACACGATGATAGCCTAAAGCCATATGAGCATCTGAGGGAAAACCAGGTTGGAGCGCGCAGAATACACACCTTGATCAGAAGAAGAAAGCTAACATGAGATGAATGGAAGTGCTCGAACGCGATGTCGCACGCTCGATATCCCTTGTGCCTTTCTCCCTTGCCGACGAGCGCAACACTTTTTGCGATGTAGCCAATGACGGATGGCTGAAGTTTGATGGACTTGGTATAAGTTAGCGTCAACGTATGGGAGAGTAGAGAAGACGAAACCTCTTTGGCATCATCGATCGCACAGTCCCACTTTCGTTGACGAGCTCGCACGAGAGCTCGACTAGCAAGTACATCATGGATTGTATTACGAGACGTAGGTATTGCTGCGGACAATAACGCTTCAGCGTCCGTGAGTTGATCATCCTTCCACAAGTCGAGGGCGGCATCGTCGATCTGGATATATGGTTCCTGGAAAGTGGGGTGTAGACGAGACAAAGGGATCGAGTCCTACGTGGAGAGATGATGGGAACAAGAAAATTTTTCAAATACAACATATTCCACAAGACAGGATACTTACAGTGATTCGAGATAGACTCTTAATGGTGATTTTGCCGTCCGTTCCACCAATTGCGAGAAACCGGTCGTCTGGAGAGAGTGCGATTGAACGTATGTCTTTATCGTGTTCGATGTGACCGAGCTGGGTATGTGTCGACGTATCCCACAACGTGACGGTAAGGTCTGTAGAGTATGCGATGAATCCCCCATGCTGCGGGAGTGCAATCCACGAGCACCAGTCGCAATCTGGAACAGGCCATTCCGAGGCCGCCAACCCGGTTGATGCATTCATTTGCTTTATTTTATTGTCGGATACGACAAAGAGGTGGTCGTTGAACCAGAGGAGACCAGTGTTGTATCCTGGCTCGACTGCCACTGGGATGTCCACGAGCAAGTGACCATCGTTGCTGTCCCAGACTCGAACGGATTCCGAGGTGGCTGTCGCAATTCGATCACCTTGCGGCGAGTACTTGGCTGCGATCACCGCAGTCGTATGGCGGGGTGGACCGACCACTCGTTTGCGAGTCGCGACGTCCCAGACGGTGGCTGTGCCGTTCTGAGATACAACGAGGAGTCGAGTGGAGTCGGGCGAGAAATCGAGACCGTGGATGGTGTCGCTCTCCTTGTGCTCAAAGAATTTTTCGTATGTCTTTGCGTCCCACACGAACAGCTTGTGCGGGGATAGCGACCCCGCTGCGATCCATCTGCCATCCTTCGAGACAGCGAGAGAGTCGATATTTTCCGCCTTCATCGTTGCCATTTTTGTGCTATCCTCTACTCGCAATACTCGAACACCATCCGAGCTGCCGCTCACGAGATACTCGCCATGTGCCGCAAATGTTACAATTTCACTATCAGCGTTTATTTCGATGAGCGCAGAACGCTCTTGTCCAACGGTCAGCGCCAACGCAGTTCCATCTTGTCACTGGCACGTACCGGACATTGTCGACGCCGTGGTCATCAGCGACTCACTTCAGCAGAGCGGTGGAGGGAGTCAATGAACAAGATGCGGTCTGTATGCCTTCTGCACATTGTATCACGTTGCCCATGCTGGATATAGACAGGCACTATCACCTCGTGTCTTTGGCGCTTGCTCGCACCCGGGCCTAAGCCAACCCCGGCTGTGCCATTTCCAACGAGCATACCCGGATTTGTCCCTGCACAAAAGCACCGCATCCATGGATATTTGAGGCCCACAAGTCGTCACGCATCTCATGACACGCCACACCTCATCGTTAGTGATGTCCCGCTCGACGAATCCAAGGTAAAATACCCATTGTCTGACATGACATCACTGCCGACCACCACTGGTCTCTCGTTCATTTCACGGGCTTCTCTGCCAGTCAGGCGAGAGAGCGCATATCCTACTTCGCGAAGCAGATGCGGTAGCCGATCGTATGCGCTCTACATGGACTCTATCATGGTGTTCAACCCCTCCCCGTTCGCGCGTGCTGCAGTCACGCAGCTCGTTGGATCGGACCCACCCCTGCGATGACCATATGCTCAACCCATTTCTTCGACGGTTACATAACACTCTACAGAAGGAATCACTATTATCACTTGCAGCTATCTTTGCGATGGGAATGTTGAGCAGGCTGCACGGTGGACTTCACTGTTGGCGTCAGTTTCATCGGGGAGTCGTAGGCCACAAGTGGGCAATAAGCATCTTTAAGCACATGTACGCGGCAGTACGCCGCGGCATCGTAGCTGAGGGTGTTTAGGCCAATCTCTGCGGTTCAGGAGGCCTCGTGAATCACATGGACTGGAGAGGGCGATGCCTTCTTGGAGTCGGATCACGATATTGTGTTGTCATCCGCTGAGCGTCGTAATAGTGCAGCCTCCTCGCTGTTTGAAGGGGGTCATGAACTTACGGAACGAGTGGACGACACGGTATCCTACCATGGCGGACGCCGTGGACGACCACGCAAGTACTGGTGAGTTGAATATGCGGAATAATCATGATCGCGTTTTCTGAGTCGTGGTGACGCTTTTAGCAATGTTGCACCGTCTCGCCACCCGTACTGATCTCTCGCATTTCGCATCTTGATCTCCTACTTTATGGGAACAACGGAAGTCTAAATGCACGGGAGCCTCGTTATGAGCCTTTACCTTAGTATGCGATTCTCCCATTGGAGCCGGTTCGGTAGTCGACGAATTAAGCAGCGACGGGGGTATCGACGGCAACATTTTACGCGTAGTGTGTCGTCGGAGATGGTCGTAGTTCTGCGATCACAACGCCAACTTAATACAGCTAGTCCATGACGGATGATGACACGATATCTTTGGGGCCTGTCTGCCAAAAGAACTGTAGCATGAATATGAATGTACCGACTCCGTCTTTGCAGAGCTGAGCGTCACATCCGATAAGTACTCGTACACGATCACGACGTAGCATGACACAAACATGTACACCGTACGACCAACAAATGAAGAAATAAAAAGCACGACCAAATCACTCGACCCGTCTCGCACACTCTGATCCGTTTCACCGCATCATCCATCACTCGTCCCTCTGACCACGATCGAAAACACCTCTTCCTCTTCTTCCTCCTCCGAATCCATGATCGAATCAAACGTCGCGTTTCCCCCCCTCGACGTCGATGCTGGTTCCGGCTCGGGTGCACTTGTCCAGGCTCGATCGTCAGACCGAAACGGAATATATCAACGTCGAGACGTACCGTGCGCGCCGTCTCGGCGCAGGCGTCTCTTCCTCTATTTCCTCATCCTCCTCATCCTCGTCGTCGTCGATGATTTGCACAGGCACCGTCTTCTTTACCGATCTACACGCCCAATCAGTCCCTCCGACCCCTACGGAGACATGGAAGAACGCAAAGAACACTCACGCAGCTCTCTTTGGAAGCGTCCTCGTCGGCGCAGGCGTGACATGACCGTCGGACAACTCGTCATCGTCGTCGTCGTCCGTCCCCGACACTCTCCGCCGTCTAGTACGTGCACGTCAGTCCCAGCACGCGACGAGAAAGCAGGACGGCAAGACACGCACTTGTTCTGCTTCGCCTTGCCCTTGGACGCCTTGGACGTCCCAGATCCGACGCTCGTATCCTCTGCCACGCTGCTGGTCACCGTCGTCTCCGTCATCACGCTCTCCGATCGTCTATATGTCCGTCAGCACCGTGACGTCATTTCACACGGGCGCGCAAATCGAAAACGTACCGTTTCCGACCCCTCGTCTTCGGTATCTCTATCTCCTCCCCGTCCTCAAATGGTATGATGTCGTCCAAAAACTTGAACAGCGCTTCGAGCTGTTCGAGTTGTCGATACTCTTCTTCGCTGAAATTGGACAGCTTGTCTGCGTATTTCTTGCTGATCACCACGTCGAATTTGGTGAGCGCGCTGCGTGCAGAGACATCTCGAATGGGTCGGCGCTGCAGTGCCGGACGGATATAAGTGGTGACACGCCTAAAAGGGGAAAGACAGAACGTACCGTAAACACGTTCTGCACCAACAACTTCAACGTTCGAATCTTGTCATCGTCCACCGTCTCGGGGAGGTGCAACCGTCCCAAGACTTGGCACAACACTTTCTTGTCTTCCTCTATGTCACCGTTAGCACCATCACCACACGCCACACGACATGACGCGACGCACTTTCTATATCATCCCTGAATAGCATCTTGAGAATATCCTCTGCCAAATCGAGATGGACCCCGTCGTCGATCGTCTGACCCTGTACCTCGCTACGTACGTTACGTCACCCGTTCCTCAGCCCACGCCGAAGTACGAAGTAGATGACTTACAAGGCTTTTTGCGGATCCGTCCATTCGACAAACATCCCGATGATCTGCGCGGGCGATACCATTTCTTGATCTTCGTCCAATTCACGCGTTGCCGCTGTGAGCTGTTCAAATATCGGTACCGAAATCTATGGGCGTGTAACCAAGGGGAGAAATGGGTGAGCGTCAAGAGTTAGAATGGGTGCAAAATATGGGTCACCGTACCTGGCGCATCCGTTTCTGGTTCACGCTCGACGAATAACAATACACGGGAAAGAAATACGCCAAGCACTGCCTCAGTTCTTGATTCTCGGCGGTGTCGGGAGAGAGGTAGGCCACCACGAGACTCTTCAAGACCTGTCACGCACATGCACGTCCACCGCGTCAGAACACGCGTCGTCGCAAACGTCCCAAGCAAGACGCGAAGGAATGAGAGACACGTACCCGCTCGTCCGAAATCATTCCTGCCAACACGAGCTTGGCAAGTCCGATGCACAGCAACGCCTGAACCTTTTCAGCATCCTCCCCGTTGAGTACGTGTAGTAGAAACTCGACGATGCGTTCGCTCTGGCCGTCACCAAGGACATACGTCGGATCAGATTTCGACATGCCAATAATGCAATGGCAAGTGTAAAACATACCCCTATTCCACCTTTGCCCAAGAAATCCCCTTCATGTACCATCAGCATGTCAAACATGATTTGTAACACGCGGAGCCTGAGTACTTCGGGGGAGGTCTGCACTTGCGAGAGGAAGAGCTGGAAGGAGTTGAGAGCCATCCGCTGGGATTCCAGTTCAGTGCCACACGTCGGGAGCGAGTGCAAATGGGGAGAGTGCTTACGCGTGCGATGAGACAACACAACCCGAGACACACCAGTCCCTTTTCACGTAGTGCGAGCTCCTTGCGCTTTACGGCTGGTACGATCAGTTCGCCCAATATACCTTCCAATGTCGAGTTCTCTTCAAAGGTCTAAACACGTCACGTGTGAGCGGTAGTTCTGACGTTGGAGCGGCCAACGTACCCCATTCACGCGCTCCAACATGCCAATGCAGAGGGCCAAGCACCGGAGGTCAAGCACGTCCGCTTGTGCTTGTTCTTCAGGGCTGAGTTCCTTGGGAGGTTTTGGCGCCTTGGCTGCCTTGACGGCACTTGGAATTGCATCATCCTCGTCGACATCATCGCCCCCTCCCTCTCCCTGCTTCTCTCCGTCGCCTTCTTCGCCCTCCTGCCCCTCACGTTCATCTCGCAACTCGTGTACCACCTCGACGACGACCCTAATTAAATCCCTCTCGCTCGGCGACAACACCCTCAACACGTCCAAACACCGCGCCACCAACCCCTCGGGCAAACTCTCCTGCCCGATCATATCCCGGACGAGTTGAAACATCTTTCGCCGCCCAATTTCGTCCGCATAGTCGAGGTTCACCGCGAGCTTGAGCATCTCGGCGATCACGAACTCCGCATCGAGGAGCAGGTCGTCGAGGTGTTCGTCGTCGTCGCATTCATTGGCATCGAGAGCGCGGAGCGCACGTTCTTGCGAGACGGCGTCGAGGTCTTCTTGGTATTTGTTGTAGACGCCTTGGATCCGGAACGCGAGGTGGGTCACGACGGGGAGGGATACCTCCAACTTTGCCTGGTCATTGGTTGCGATACAGTGCTCTACGTATACGCGCGCCAAGAACGCCTTTTCAGGGGTCAATGTGTCCCAAAACACGTCTTGCGTGTGTTGCGGGTCAGGTGAGTTCGTTGCACAGCTAAGGGGCGCATATACCCACCTTTGAACTCGAGCTGGTCGAATATGTCAACGCGTGTGGCAAATATACTCAGCAGTGCGTCCTCGGCGACCATGTTCTCATTGAGGTCAAATAAACCAAGGAGTGCTGATACGTCGTCCATGACACTACCACCTTCTTCGTCCTTGGTCGACCCCCTCACGACATCAACCCAGGCACCGAGGAGCGACCCTGCTGCAGCTCGAACTGCGGGCTCACGGTCCCCAAGTCCATGCCGGATGATGAGCTCCCTCTGGGCAATGGTGAGTACGCGTGGGTGGAGGGGACCCATGGAAGAGTCGTCCTGTGTCATGCAGTTTTTCTCGAGCACGGTAGAATAGACGAGGCGACGCATGACACTGTCGGTGTCGCGCGAACGGGCGAGAATAGCGGGGAGGGTATGTTTTCCGATCGGAATGTTTAAGAGGGCTGCACGGCGGACTTCGCTGTTGAGGTTGGTTGGATAGGGCATATCTGAATATGGGGTGGAAGAGAAACGCACGCGGCTGGATCACAGCTGAGGGTATCTAGGAGGATGTCCATGGCGGTGTGTTCATCTTCTTCGACGTCGGAAACGTCTTCTGTGCCGCAGAGTTTGGAGAGGGCGACAGCTGCTTGAACACGGATGATGGTTTCCTTGTCATGTACCCGCTCGATGAGGGCTGCCCTGAGCATTTGGTAGACGTCCTCGCTGTGAAAGGGGGTTGATGCAAGTAATGGGTGATACGGAGAGGAGCGCACTCTATTTCACCAAGGCGGTTGACCATCTCTGTGAGTGTATGCACACAGCGGTATCGGACGATCTTGTCCTTTGCAACGAATCCCTTGACGAGGAATTTGAGTAAGCGCGCAACGAAACGGGCAGCAGTGGTATCGTCGTCGTCGTCATCGTCGTCGTCTTCTTTCTTTGTTTCGTTGGCTAAACTCCATCAATAACGCGACCTACCGCAAAAGCCGGACATGCGCACCTTTCAGGTTGAGATAAAGGACATATGCACCGACGAACTTGGTGGCTCTATCTGCCTGGGAGACACCCTTTTTCACGACGATGACGCGGCAAAGGAGTTCGATGAATGTGTCTTCAAAGAGCCGCTCGCCTGTGAGTTTGATGCTCCTTCCGCCATGGATGGACTCTGTGAACGCGGCGGCGTCGACGTGGACTTTGTGGAGTGCGACGACGTTCTTCTGATGGTTTGCTGTCGTCGTCTGAACTTGGTCGAAAATTTTCGGGAGGGCATCCGCGACGGAGATCGTCCGGGCTGGCATCGTTGGTGGCAGCGACGACGAAACCGAGCGGAAACGACGACGCGGTGATCACGTGGGCCGCGTCATCATGTGATTAGCTCTGCACTGCCACTGATTAATGAGTCTAAGCGAGTCGTTGAATGGGACGGTTCGGATGAGGTTCGGACGAACACGAGTTTGCTGTATGACAGGTCATGAATGAGGTAGACCAAGTGTGTCGACCAGTGACACTGGAAGGATTACGATTTGACGTATTTTGAGTCGCCCGGCCTCCGGAAGGATGCGCACGTGGGACGCGCAGCCTTTATATTTAAGCTCACTGCCAGGTCATGCATCCTTGGCTTCTATCATGCTCGCAGGTATACCCATCCAGAGCATCCTATTCACCGTATTCCAGGTAAACGAACACACATAAACCTGATAAATTCATTGCTCACCGTTCTCAGTCGATCTTCCAGGTCTTTCTCCTATGTCTCGCCGGTTTCACGCTCTCGTTCAAGGGCATCGTCGATAAGCCCACCTCAAAGGTATCCTTGCCGATATCCCAGTCGACGTTGCTCACCGTTCTCAGGTCCTTAATCACATCAATATTGTTCTCTTCACACCCGCTCTCCTCTTCTCGAAAGTCGCTTATTTCCTCTCGCCAGGCATGTGTGCTTTTCTCTCCCTCCGCTCTGCTCACATCGCCACCAGCCAAACTACGCCAGCTATGGGTCATCCCCATATTCTTTACCCTCCTAACAGGGCTATCTGCAGTCATTGCACATTGGCTAGCTCGGGCATTCCGCCTAAAACGATCTCAAGTGTACGTCCATTTCTCTCGTATTCCCCGCTTGCCTGATGTTCCTGCAGAAATTTTGCCACCGCCGCATCCATGTTCATGAATTCAAATTCCCTCCCCGTCGCACTCATGCAGTCCCTCGCTACCACTGTCCCCCTTCTCAAATGGGGCCCAGACGATACCGTCGACGCCATGTTTGGTCGTTCTCTCACCTATCTCGTCGTATTCAGCACTCTTGGCATGATCGTGAGTCCGTTTTTTCCGATTCCACCGGTGCCGTCTGGCTTCTTGAGCCTTGGCGTGACGTACCACAAAGCACGCCATCCGTATGACGTTCCTAACCCCGTTTCACTGATAGCTCCGTTGGTCTTATGGAATCCGTCTTCTCTCCCAAGCAGACGAACCAGAACCACACATGCCTGTACCCCCGACGTACCGCGATAGCGACGACACTGACGAACATCCCGCGCTCGTATCTGTCACCGTCGATCCGCACGCCACCGCTCGACTCGTCGATTACGAAACTGAGCCCGATGTCGATCCACACGACAAAAACCAATGGCACACACGCCCCCTACGTTCGCGCCTCCCCCATCCACGCCTCACACCTCTTTCTCGGCGTCACACCCACCCCGTACATCCGCACTCACGCATCCCCGCTGTACCTACATCGCTGGGCGACCAGTCTGAGAGTGACGAGAGCGACCTCCTGATGACCGAGGGCGAGTCGGAAGACACGATCGTGCTCCAATCCGAAGCTGTCGACACTGGATTCTCCACAGAAGCAGAGAACCCTGCACACGCACTCCAGTCCACATCCTCCTCTGAAGCCATCGCCCACCCCATACCGCGATGGGACCGACACACCCGTCCCTCCCCTCCCTCCCTCTCTACACGCCTCCTCAACATACTCACTTCTCTCCCCCCACCCCTCGTTGCATCCCTCCTCTCCGTCTTTGTCGTGTTGGTCCCGCCACTCCAGCGATTACTCAAATCAGCAGAAATGATACCATTAAAGGGGGCGTTGGATAACGCAGGCGCGTGCAGTGTCCCACTCACCTTGGTCGTACTCGGAGGATGGTTTTGGGACGGTGAGCCGAAATCGAAAAGTAAAGGCGGACACGTACAAGCGGGCGAGGTCAAAGGTGGGTCCGACGGCCAAGGAAAGGCCAAGAGCAAGGGCAAAGGCGTCAAAGAACGTCATGGTCGCGACAGCGCCATCCCGACGCTGCTCGGCGAGGGACAAGATCACCCACACACATCGACCACCGAACACGCTGCAGCGCGTCTAGGACATTACGACGACTCTCGGAACTCCTCTACTTCCTCGCTCTCTTCGATCATCGCAGCATTCGGAGACGTGTTGATGGCACGCGTGTATCCACGTGGTGGCTCCGGACGGGCGAAACGGCGCGTCAGGGGGAACGTGGCGCCGAGCGAAGGCGACGTCGAACAAGGACGGTCGGCGACGCAGACAGAGACGGAGAACGAACACGCCGACTCCGGAGCCGGACGTTCCTCCCGATCGCGATCGCGGACTGACCTCGTGAACGGGCGCGCACGACAACCGCCCGTCTCCGCCACACCCAAGTCCATTCACGCACAGGGGATGAACCCTCCCGGCGAGACACTGACCATCGTCCTCACCCTCCTCGCGCGGATGGTCATCGTCCCGCTCATAGTCACCCCCATGATGGTCCTGTTCAGCCGAGTGGGATGGGGTGGACAAGTCATGGAAGAGTACGTCCGCCCTTCTTCTCCCTCAGTCCCGTCCCGCCCGACGTGACACGTGCTGACGCATCCTCCACCCCTTAGCCCGGTGTTCATCGTATCGAGCATGCTGTTGGTCGCCAGTCCGCCCGCGTTGACGCTCGCTCAGGTACGTTTCCCCCCCTCCCCATGTGCTCGAACGCCGTTCACGCCCCACACAGATCTCCCAACGCGCCAAAACAGCCACCGGCGCAGACGCAGACGCCTTCTCCCCCTTTGAACGCCTGCTCTCCCGGACCGTCTTTTGGGCCTACCTCGTCCTCACGCCGCCCCTGACGATCGCGAGCGTCATGGTCGGACTGTTGTTGATCGGAGCTTGACGACGCAGACACGGGTCATACATGTATATTTTTGAATACGCACGACACACATTCCTGGCGTGCGCACGTATTATACAGTATTATACAGAGACAGACCGGCCAGGAGAGCTTGGGGGTCGTCACGTCGATCATATCTATCGTATCTATCGCATCGTAGACTACTTTAGAGCGTTGCATAGTATTGCGGTCGTGCTATTTATATAACAGACATCCTCGTGTACAGGCGGCCCGTGGGGCCAACGTCGAGACATTTCCGATCGATCCGATCGTGGGCGCTTGCCAGGTTGACGCCGTCGAGGCGGCACGTCAAGCGGCTCGGAGACCACGTTCAAAACCTCGTGCATGTACATGGTAGTTGGTTCCAAAGCGTGTGGTACTGGTGGCACTCGAGCATCATGTACTACATAGTACAACTTGACGTCATTCTCAACGAATGACCCACTCGCGCTTCGATCGCTTCTGCTTGCAAAGGGCCAGTACTCCTCGTTCGAAATGTAGGAGGCTTTGCACGACTCTCGGAGAACATACCCCTTCCGTCATAGTTTCCATGCGATTTCCTGAACCTGCCACTGCCAGCGAAGTTGATCGCCGTTCACAAGTCTTCGGATCGGTGCCGAGCTCCAGTACGAACACCCCGGAGGTCACGCAGAAAGACGAGAGGATACAGCGGTCCAACGAACCGCCTGTGCTCAAGAACGTAGTCCTGGTAACTTGCCGAGCGAGCACCTTTGGGTTGATTCATACTTACCATCGAAGTGAACAAGTACCAAGGTTAGCCTGGGGGTGAGCGCCAGCGCTTGGATCATTGATTGACGTGGCGAGAAAGTATTGATCTAGCGCGACACGGATGAGGGATAACGATCGAGACCACATACACGTATTAAAAAGAGCGTATCAACTTGGAGATGCAGGACTAGCCCTACCGTCAGCCTGACTTGCATTCCCCGACTCGGAAGAACCCAGAGATGTGAAGCCGATGCATTAAACGAGTCTGGATTCACCACTTCCCTTTCACTGATCGAACCGTTCTCCCTTTCTTCGACTTTCCAAATACAGTCTCATCTTCAGATAGGTTGCTTGTGTCTTTTGTGCCTGGTGATGGCGGGGGGTGAGAAGAGGGTAAAGAAGGGGGGGGATGAGGTTGACTCGGAGGGGGCGGTGGCGTCAATGGTAAAGGACGAAGTTCCTTTAAGAACTTTGCATGGATTTCAATGATGATATCGGCTCCGTGAGGAAGCTCCTTGTTAATGATGCGCCGTACGAGATCGGGAAATTTGTCGACAACCGGAGAGGATGCAATGTGGGAGTATAAAACGTCAAGCTCCATCTCTAGGAGTTGTGGATGCCTTCAGCTTAGTAAGCATACGACGTCGTGAGTCAAAAGTCGACTGGAACACACCTCGAGACAAGGTTGCTCGAAATCTCTTTCAGGATGTTGTTTTCTGTAAGGTTGCTCCGAATGTGCGCCAAAGCTTCATCGCGAAGACGATCCAACCCAACCTAGAGTGGATTAATGTTTAGCTTGTAACTCTGATCCTACCAAGCCGAGCGCGGCTAAACATGCTGACCTTACAAGCAAGACGATACATGGACTTGGCAGAACACCTTGGCTCATCTAACGAGCACGTCGAACTTGACAATTTGCGAGGTTGCCCTCCGGACGTGGCTGAACTGAGGGGCAAGAAGTTGACCTTGCCAGTAGAGAGATAGTTCAAAAGGGTGTACCATCTAAAGACCGAGCCTTGTTCAGTACAACATGGGGAGCACGCTGAATGCGAACTCACGTTTGAAATGCAGTATCTTTCACAAGGATATGGCGACTTCCCAAGGACCGCAGACGCATCACGGTCTGGTTCGCCGATGTCTTGTTGCCCAAGGTCTCCTGTACTGTGGTCTCGCTGCCTGCCACTGATCTAGTAGCTCCATCTTTGTTCACAGGAAATTCTTGATCCGTTCTCGGCTCCTCCGGACTCATCACGAACATGTCGGAGCTAACCGATCCATCGTCAGACAATCTGAGCAAAAATATTAATTGGTAGTCAAACGGGTCATGGTTGGCCTCACTCGTCATCGTCCTTGGGTTGAGTTTCAGTGCTAATTTTGGGTGGGGACGTCGCAGACTGATCCTTCGATGCCTCAGGAATAGTGTCATCACAGTCATCCAGGTCGCTGTCACTCTCATAGCCATAATTGTCAATTCGAGCATCGCCAGGAACGTCATTTTCATCCGTGAGGTCGCTTAACGAAGGGTCAGAGGGATTTATATCTGAGCTCAACACTGGATGCCACTAATGAATACAACAATCATCAGTCTGTAAAAGATTCACCCACGGTCCAGGAAGTATTTCGAGCTCTTGGCTAGAAGAACATTGTTTGCCCAAATGACACGAGGATTACTGATTCGACCCAATGGTAAAGATCTCGCAGAGAAGAGATGGAACTGGGTGTTGACGAGTTCCTCTCCGAGAAGAAGCTTTCTCAATAATAATTCCAAACAATCCTGTTTACCAGGATCTGCAGCGGGGTTTGGTTGTCCAGATGCACCTTCGTCACCGGTAGTAGTACCAATGTCTGCGGCCGGGTGTATGCTTCCAAAACCTGTAGCGGGATTTAGCTGTCCGAATGCACCTTCGTCATTGGTATTAGTACCAGTGTCTGCAGCTGGTTGTTGTTGTTGTTGTTGCTCGGGCTGCCCGAACGCAGAAACTGCACCAAAGATGTTCGTAGTTTCCGTGACGGCTCCAAATGCTCCGGTAGTCCCAAATATCGAACGAGTCGCAGGTTGGTGGTTGATGGTTGATTTCCCGAAAATACTCATAGCAACAGCTCAAAGTGATATTCGGCCAAATGCACCCAGTTGCCTTCTGATTTCGTTGATAGACTTGCAAGCGTTACTCCTAAGTTGCAACAGTCCACAACTGCGGGTTAAATGAAAGGAAAATATCAGATTGCGTTGACCTACCTCTAAAGATGTGCCCTATGGCCCTAGGCTGGAGTAGCCGCGATGGCTTCCTATCGGAGGATGATACTTGGGTTTAAAGGATCTTTTGGCTGAAGATAGAATAGGCCTTGGAATAGGCTGGTGTAGAGCGGCTGTCGCCACAGGTGGTGGATTGGCATCTGTACTTGCAAATGGAACCCATGAGGAAGCCATGAGTTTCACGCACGGACCCTGCGACCCTAGAGTTAGGTCCCGGATCAAGAATTGAAAAAAATGAAACCAAATAAACTATCTGTGTCGCTTCATCGAATCCTGCGAGGAAGAGCGATCTCACGTTGGCACGAGTCTACCTGCTAGGGGACCACACGGTAGCCCAAAAGTGCAGGCGAGTGCCCGTTGAAAGGGCCTCGCGTGCCCGCACCACCTGTGGGAATCCCCCTCCCTTTCTCTCTCTCCACACTTTTTTTCGAGCAGGAAGCCTCCCTCCTCCTCACTCGTGCACCCCACTATGCAACCAATCTATCCGGGGTCGCGTCCTCGTATCGCCGTAGTCACCTCTGCGAGCCTGTCCAACTCCCTCGATAGGGCTTAAGATCGGTAGCTGAACCCTAAACGGACTCGGATGGGGAGCGGTCGGGGTAGCGGCAGCCCCCTGATGAGAGCTTTCGCAGGCCCGAAACCGCTACCTACCGCTCCCATACCTGCCTCTACTCGTACTGTACATCGCTTGCCCGACGGCCAGACCCTGATCCTCAGAGTCTCAGGGGTGTCCCGACGGACGAGCAAGCACGCATGACCACCCGAGCGTCCCTCTTCGCACACAGACACAGAAGGCCACAGTCGTCCGTTCACGCTTTGGTGGTAGATCATATCGTCGGAGAATAGGCAAGAGTTGAGGTCTGGTCAGGGCACAACCCTTGACGTATAGCTGGTGGGACTGCAATGCTGCCCCAGACGACGAACGTGCCACAATGACTGTACCCCTTGTCAATCTCAGCATAACCTGTACGTTGGTCAGTGACAGCATCCTGGCCCCTTTCTTGCTCCGTGCGTGATTGTTCGGTAGCCCATCTAACGCAATCAAGGCGGGCTTTGGACGGAGTTCAGGAAGTCACTCGACCCGTGATCCAAAAGGTTTGGTCCAGACTGTCAATAGTAAGTAAGTTGGCGCCTACGCCCACCCCCACATATCCCGCAGTGATTATAGCATGGGCGTAGATGTCGGCACCCATTTTGAGCTACCGATTATTCCGAGATACCGGCCCTGGCACCAGCACGAGTCTGGACTCGGACGACAGAAGTATTGCTCTACTCATGTGAACTATCTTTTGGGTGTCTCGTTTCACCATATGTCGACATTCCGGGGTCACCGCTTCCAAGGTGGTGTACGGGATTACGCCCAGAACAATCCATATACCCGTGATGTCGATAAGATGCGCTCCAGCTCCTCTCCCAGCTGAATGGTAAGCAATGTAATTTTTCTTGACCTGCGATTTCATCTCTGTTGGTCGTCTAGAACTGTCTCGGGGAAGTACGACACATTGGAGAAGATGGAATTCTCCTCCCGGGATTCGTTGATCAGTTAGCTCAGCAATGATTCAACGCCCTTCTCACTACTAGGTAAACTAGCTCTCGATGCTCAACATGTTGAATCATGACGGTGTAGACTTGTCCAACGGAATTCTGACGTGCTTTTGCATCATGCAGTGCGCACGTTTTTTCCATCGGGTTTCGGATGTCGGGGGTCGTTGTAATGCCTTTGTGACCCCGTGCTGTCCCGGTTCCTATCCACTGATGCAACCATCGAATCATGCATGAGGTACGCATCTAAGTTTGTACTTCTCTTCGCTTCCTGCTCGGCTTCCAACTGCAGAAGTGACATATAGACCCTCACAGCATGCACTACGCCCAACCATTCGAGTATCAGTGTAAGATGCCATATTTCAGGATCTCGATGAACCCTGGAATGCTGGCATGTATTCCGGGATGAAGTTTAGGCCGAGTACCGCCATGGTACGTGCAATGAGGCAATATGTAAGCATCAGTAGAGAACGTCGAAAGAACATCAGAAAAATGGATGTAATAGAATTCACGTCACTCAATGTTTCAGGTCCGGGCCATACTAACACAGATATCTTATTGGGATGTGCTTCGCTCGGTTTCCTTGCCTTGCATTTTTATTTTATATCTTATTTTCAACGACGTCGGCAATTCCCAAGCACCCAACCATCACAGGTATAAAATCAGTCCTGTAAGCCCTCCCACCCCAGGAAATCCATCCTAACCTCCTTTTCACCATGGTCAAGATCGACACAAACGCCAAATACCGTCTCGTCAACATCCGGTCAGGTACTTTCATGACCATCTCCGGCCTTGATAATGTTTCCAGTACGTTCATATCTCTCTATATATATGTTTCTGTCGATCTGTGAAGCTTACTGAATGCGCCTTGACAGTCATCGGCCAGGAATATACATCCGGAGATGAGCAACTGGTACGCATCTCCATCATCACCCTGCACGCTGCCCCAACGGCCACGACAATCGTGATGCAGCATGATCGCTGATATACCAACACAGTGGAGGTTCGACTCCGCAGACCAGCCCGGAGTATACTACATCAGGTCCGCGGCGCAGAAGCACTACCTCGCCGTCCCTGTGGGCGAAATTATGAACGGGTTACAGCTCAAGGCTCTTTCTGATCGGTACCAGTGGAAAATCGAGGACTACCCGGACACGGCCATAGTAGCAAAGTGAGTTGGCTTGCCACGTAGTCTGTTTTGCGCTGACCATCTTGGCCTTTATCTGTTGTGTTTCGTTCCCTATCCTTGTTCTCTTTGAATCTGGTGTGCATGATGGGTGTCCTGCCCGTTGTTTTGGATTTTGGATTTATGATCCTGGATGCTCGTGATATGGTTGCTGATGCGATAGAATCAAGATGGTTACCGCTAGCAAGTACGTCGACCTTTCCAACGGAAACCCGGCCGATGGCACCCATGTCCAGTTGTGGGACCCGGCAGGTTCTAGTTATATCAATGATCAGGTCTGGGTGTTCCAGAAGAACGAGACGGAGTAGTCGAAGTAGTAGCGAACTGTTTTAGGCGATTGCGAGTGTAAGAACACAGGCGGATCATGATGTTGTAGTAGTCGAAGAGCCTATGTGATATTGTGTGTCAGCTCTCACTCTAAGCGGATAACATCAACTTTGGCAGTGGTACATATGGTGGACTCGATGAACAGCTCAATGACCTGAAGTTGGAGTAATGTCCAGTAGCGTCGCTGAGGCCTGATGTCAATGACACAGAGTGACTCTGGATCGATCTGAACGGTCTGGCTTGTATGCTGTCAATGACTCAGCTAGCGCCCAGCACTGCTCTTCAACCGGCCGGGGCGCCTTCAAGTTTGGCCTTTCAATACATTCTTCAAGTCCCGTATTCGACTTTAAAACATGCCCTGCAGAAGAATCAGACTGCATTGGTCCGAAGATCTCTGTCTGCTTGATTTTTTTTACAACTCTCGCTAGACGACACCTGAGCTCGGCGAACACACAAGTCCGCGAGATTGCGCTACCATTGAACTGACCGTTAATACTGGGCATCATCTACGGGTGCTGAAACACACGAACCGCCGATAGTATAGTATGGTACAAGAAGTCGACTCGGCGGAGGTATCCGTCCCAAATTTTTGTTCCCATTTACTGCCATCTCCCCTCAGGCTGGACCACCTAATACCTATTCACTCACTGATCCGAAAACTCCATGCACAATATGTACCGATCCAGCTCGATGCAATCATCAGCGAAAAAACATCGTAACCGCAGAAAAACTGGCTAACTTCCTACATTGGCAGCCACTGAAAGCGCTACTCAGACATGTTCAGGCTTTTAAATTGGGATTAGATCATATCGGCCAGGGCATTGTCAACCCGTGACGCATAACTGGTCCGGGGACTGACGACGAACGTGCCACAGTCTGCGTTACCCCTTGTCAATCTCGGCATAGCCTGTGCGTTGATCAGTGACAGCATCCTGACCCCTTTCTTGCTCCGTGCGTGATTGTTCGGTAGCCCATATAACGCAATCAAGGCGGGCTTTGGAGCAGAGTTTAGGAAGTCACTGTCAATAGTAATTACGTTGGTGCCTATGCCCATCCCCACGTATGGCGCAGTGAGTATGTATAGCATGGGCGTAGGTGTCGGCACCCACTTTGAGCTACCGATTGCTGTGAGATACCGGCGCTGACACCAGCACGAGTCTGGACTCGGACGACAGAAGTATTGCTCCACTCATGTGAACTATCTTTTGGGTGTCTCGTCTCACCATATGTCAGCATTCCGGGGTCACTGCTTCCAACTTGAAGGTGGTGTACGGGATTATGCCCAGAACAATCCATCTATCTGTGATGAGTCGATAAAATGCGCTCTAGCTCCTCTCCTAGCTGAATGGTAAGCAACGGAATTTTTCTTGACCTGCGATTTCATCTCCGTTGGCCATCTAGAACTTTCACGTGGGACTACGACGCATTAGTTCCCTTCCCGGGATTCGTTGATCAGTTAACTCAGCAATGATTCAACACCCTTGATTTACCTTCTCACTACTAGGTAAGCTAGCTCTCGATGCTCGACCTGTTGAATCATGACGGTGTAGACTTGTCCAACGGAATTCTGACGTGCTCCTGCATCTTGCAGTGCATGCCTTTTTTTCCATCCGGTTTCGGATATCAGGGGTTGCCGTAATACCTTTGCAACTCCCTGCTTGCCCTGTTTCAAGGTGCTGATGGCATGCACCGAATCATGCATGAGATACGCACCCAATTTTGCACTTCTCCTCGCTTCCCGGTCGACTTCGAACTGCAGTACAAAAATTCCATCTAATTTCTGACACAGCCGGCCGCTTTAGCTCTTTTGATACCCCATATTCAAGCATCTTGGTATCCTGGCAGAAGGGCTAACTCATATCTAGGTGCCATTGGGTGATCATATCCGCTGATCGTCGAACAAGAAAGGAAATAATCATTATATTACGCTATTCTGTTCGCTTCCAGGTACGGATCTGATTTTGCGCTTCTCTTCGCCTCCTGGACAACTTCCAACTGCAATAAGTACGTGTGTTTTTCTATCGGATTGCTGACACCGCCGTCGGCTTCAAATTTTTTCGAACCCCATATTCATGCATCTTGATATACAATCATTGTTTTGCCTCAGCGCCCGAGGGGTCATGCGATCATATCTGCAGATCATCTCACAAGAAAGGAATTTATTTATTGGATTCTGCTATTCTGTTCGCTTCCGCATACAGATCTAATTTTGCACTCCTCTTCGCTTCCTAGTCGGCTCAACTTCAGTAAGGCGGTGTTTTTCCGAAGCTGATATCCGACACTGCAGGGCTAACTTACTCCTATACGCCATCGTGCCTCAGGGCCCAAGGAGTCAGGCGGTCATATCTGCTGATCATCTACCGAAGAAACGAAAAAACCATCAGATTCTGCCATTCTCTTCGCTTCCGGGTCGACTTCCGTGTCCCGTGCTGGTGAGTTGAGTTGGATAGTCGCAACAGGTCGGCGTATGGAAAGCCCGACGTTCGCGCTCCGTTATGCAAGTGACAGTTACCTTTCGTGGAAGACACATTGGAAAGACTCCGAACACCATTAGATCGACTGAACCCAGTATTTGTCGATTGATAATATGCATATGACTCAGTGAATACATTTCCAAACACAGTGGCGAAACGTGAATGGCTTGATTCAATACAACCAGCCCAGTAATTGATAACTTGGTATGCACAACTTACCAGCCATTTTGTCAATAATGCCACTAATTCTGCCAGATATCCATAGATTGTGTCACCGAGTCCGCCACTGGCAGGAAAATGCATCAGATGACGGAGAACGTGTTAGAGCGCGAATGCAAATGCTTCCGGCAACGAATCAATATGACTCGCTAGGGAACACTCGAGACGAGCAAGACAAGCCAGGCTGCCAAACAGTCGCACCAAGAGGTTCCCACAGCATTCTATCCTCAATGGCGCGGGTGTGTCGAGCTCGGAAAGAGGGTCAGGAGGCGCCAGGAGAGCAAGACAAGACGAAAGGCGTCAAAGGTGACCGGGAGTGCCGGAATGATGGCAACAGTGTCGGAAAGGATGGGAAACGAGACGGCACGGGTGGAACAACAAGAGGCACGCGTCCCGACTCGACACGGGTGGGTACAAGGTAGGTGCGGACGAGGCGGGACAGTGTGGACAGCATAAGCGCACAATGAACAATATACCTGGAGTATTCATACCACTAGGAAAACATCTCAAACGATCTTTGGAGGTTGTTTCCCACCGCGTCGTCGTGAATAACTCAAATCGTGACCTAGAAGTGTTGGTCAAAGAAGATGCACACCCATGTCTAGCGAATTGGACACGCCGTACCATCTGATACGGGATGGAGTTGATGCAAGACCATTCACAAGGTGTGATACTAATCGGCCTAACAGCTCCAGAATCCTTTTCAAGGACTCGAGTGTAGCACCTTCAGGCTTCGAGGCACTGGCATTGTACATCGATGGCTCAGGTTCAGATACCATAACCACGGTATATGTACTGCCATATATTTTCACTGTGAGAACGTACTTTTGAGCATGTTTATTACATATACAAAGGATACAGTTAGCTGGTGAAGGAAACTTGGAAACAGGATAGATTTCAAAGGCCGACTACTTAGCTTCGGTATAAACAATGGTAAATACCTGGACCTCGTCGACTCTTTTTAAGTATAACCAATGCTCAGGTCAGGTGCAAGCGCGAACACAAACATGCAAGTGCACATGCTCACATGTTTGTCTTCATGCTCATACATGATGCATGATGCTGGCAAATGGTGACCGATATGATGCATTGATGGGTGCAGGAATGAGTGAAACAATCACATGTCAACACAAACATGAATGGACGCGTTCCTTGCATTAACGTTTGTCAGCCATTGCACCACTGATCAGCCTTCGCCATGATTGTTTGCGATGTGTCAATAGTTATCTGTTTCTCAATGCCTGTGACGATTTCGGCGTGTTGGCGTTGCCCGCTGGACTTGATGTGGGTCGTCTGCTTGGGGTCGTGTGGTGGACGTTCTTGTTCGAGGTAGTAGCGTCTTCATGATTTGTTGCATTCAATATATTCTGTCTCCCTCACCTTGCAGCTTGATCTCCTGTCCCTTCAATATTTCCCGGAGGCTTCATACACTGTGCATCCGGAATGCAAAGTCTTGTCGTCTGGCAAATAGCCCTGTGTCGAGAGTGTAATCCATACCTATACCAGTGATCATACCCGTACTCACCATTCTCGTCGACCATCGTGTTTCACTAACCATCTTTGGCGGACGTTGACCCTTCGCATTCCCGCAATGTCCGGCCATGCCACATTATCTTCTCTCATTTGGTCGGCAACAACTTGGTATTCCCGCATCCGGTACATATCCTGTCATGTTTTTCCGCGGCTAGTCACCAGTGTGTCTCGAAGCTGATCTGTCGGTTTTCGACTTCATGTAGTGTGTGTGGGGTTATTGAAGCTGCAATGCGAATAAAAAACGTGGATTGGCATCATGAACAGTGTCCGAGGTCCCCTTGCTGCTTTCGTCGACATGCCACGCTGACAAGTTAACGAGTGCGAACATCCGGCTTTCCATAGATTGGCAGCGCTGCGGCAATATCTCTATGTCTCCGTGAACGGTCAGATGTGACAACGCCTGATAATTCTTTGCACAGGTGAGTGCTTGGCGGAACTCCTGGATATACAGATCCTCACGGAATGCACACACTACGGGTGGCGCTGTGCATGCGGGAGACGAGGGGATGCATTGTATGTAACGTATGTACATACAATGGTGAGTGCTATGGTGCGGAGATGAGTGGTCAGGAGAGAGGAGGCGGGAGAAGCGCGTAGCGCTTTCCGGTCCGGAACGTGAAAGGGCACCTGCTGGGTGGGCGCAAGCTGCGTGGGCGGGTGGGACCACCTCACAGTGCTGTCCGCCGCAATGGGTGCTCTCGCGCGCTCTGGGGACCCAGAGGGTGATGGCTGCGAGGCGATGAGCTAGGAGAGAGTGAGTCGTGGGAGTGGTGGGGGGGTGCGACAAAGGGCGAGGACGGATGGAGAGGCGGACGAGCGATGTGGCGGTATGAGAAAGAGGAAGAAGATGCCGCTTACGTCGCTTGCCCGAAGTCTTTGCACTCCGGCCTCGTGCATGCCTTACTCAGTCTCAGTGCGACACACTACGGGTGGCGCTGTGCATGCGGGAGACGAGGGGATGCATTGTATGTAACATATGTACATACAATGGTGAGTGCTATGGTGCAGAGATGAGTGGTCAGGAGAGAGGAGGCGGGAGAAGCGTGTAGCGCTTTCCGGTCCGGAACGTGAAAGGGCACCTGCTGGGTGGGCACAAGCTGCGTTCCCGAATGGTAGGAGTGTCAGACGACGCGCGTGGCTGCGCACCCAGAAGGTAGTTGTGGGACGGGACGTACCGAAAAAGGATTATCTGCGAATGGGGGGAATTGTATGTCGGAGGAATGATTCGTGTAAAGCGGGAGTGGCTTGCATGTACGGGGCGAGGATTTGAGCGTGTTTGCGTAGGTACACGAGGAAGGCATCGCTCGCCCAGCGGCCCTTGACTTTGACAACATCAAAGGGTATATTGCGAAGAAGGTATTCGAGGGTGGAACCGATCCTGATCCCATGACCTTTGAGGGGTGTTAGGCCGGCCGACTTGAATGTTTTGTCAAGCATTTTGAGGAACTTGGAGCGAGTCAATGGGATGTGGCCTTTCTTGGAGTGGTAGGTGAAGAGGTGGGCATTGGGCAGTGGGTCGTTCACGGCGAGGTGATTCTGGAGGGCCGCATGGGGGTCACAGGGTCCGGTTTGTTTGGCCCAGTGGACGTCCTCTCCCTGGGGGGCGGATTTGGTGTGGGGAAGGTGGAAATTGGTGACTTTGAGGCCCTGACGGTCACGCTGTTGGGATATGTGGGTGCGCATGATGTGAATCAAGGGGTCGAAGGCAGTGAGTTTATGAACGGTGAACTCGCCCGTGCGAGCGGTGGCAAAGAAAGTGGTGGTGAGACAGGCGAACACGGCGGCGTCGAGAGGGTTAGTGAGGTTGAGGTGAGCATGGAGGCGAGTGATGATGTCGACAGTGTAGGGCTCGCGGGGGGGACGCTTTGAGGAGGGAGGTGCGAGTAGCTTGGCTGCCTTGAGTAGTGCGTCGGTTTCATCCGAGTTGAGGGCCCATGTGAGGCCATGTATGGTGTGCCAGGCATGCACTCCGTTGACATAGTTGACAACGGTGCTGCCGGCATATGTGCCCGCGAGTGTAGAGATGAACGTGGCGAGGAGGTCTGAGGAGGTGGGTGCCCGCTGCTCCTCTGGGATTGCCTTGAAGTCACAGAACGTGTGGTAGATGAGGAGACCTGACCCGTAGGTCTCCTTTGTGGAGTCAGCCCAGGCATGGGCGATAACTTCGTAGATATGTTGGGTGTCCGAGTGGGAGAGTGGGGCGAGGGCTTCACGGGGACGAGTGGGTCGCCACAGTAATAGGCGTTCTTTGGCAGCACACTTCGGGCGGGACGAGGAGGTGAGAAGGAGCCTAGGGGAGGAACCTTGAGAGGTGTGAGGGGGTCCACAGCGGATGTGGGGTGAGTACGTACCATTCCCGGGGGCCGTGGGTTGTAGCAGGAGAGGGCGAGGTCGGTGATCACTGCCCGCTTGGGGTGGAGTCCCTTGGGTTGGCGGAGACGCCCATGATGAAAGGATGGAGTGGTTCGGGGATTGGGAAGTCGGGGAGGAGGAGATCCATGGGGGGATAAATTCCGCGCGAAATAGGATCAGCTGGGTTGCTGGCGCTGGGGACGTATCTGGTGTGGACTGTGCACCTGGATTGAGCCAGAGCGGTGTGAATGCATTTGAAGACCTCATTGGTGGGGCGGTTGCGGCTGCGGCCTCTCTGCCAGGCCTCAACGACTCCCTGGTTGTCTCCGAATACCTGGAAATGAACGCCGGAGGTGCCAGTGTGGAGTGCGGCAATGATGAGGAGCTCGAAGCCAACGCTTTCGGCCCAGCCGATGTCCCGCCCTCCGCCTCGCCAGGACGGGAGGAGGTTCCACGCACGCCAGCGGCCATTGAGTAGGATGCCGATCCTGGTCGTGGAGCTTGCATCAGAGAAGGCTTGGGGTTTGAGAATGGGTTGCGGGCAGGGAATGGGCGATGGAGGGAGCGAGTTGGCTAGGTGGGCTATCCACCATTTAATATCATC
>QGOI01003335.1:0-37351 GCA_003313885.1 Boletus sp. MG55
GACGCCGTTCACGGCAGTGGGAGGCAAGTGCCCGCGCAGCGCATCGTCGAACATGACGGTCGCTCTGGCCAAGCGGAGGAAATGGCGGCCATCGCGTTCGACGGCGTGAAGCAGTACGTCGTCGTGCACGCATCTCTGGTTCTCCAACCACGTTGCGAATCGTGTGCACATCGAGATGGGCATCTAGAGGGGGGCACCTTCAGGCCAGTCAAGAGCTCGGGAGACGGTGGTCCTACTCACGTCGAGGACGCCAGCCGTTGGTCGTCGCCTCGTCAAGGCTCCCAATGCGAGGGCAGTAGTCACATCGGCGGGTGGACCGCTACTACTAACCGTGACAGCCGACAAGGGGATGTCGAGACTGCTGGGCGAGAGACTCGTGGAGGGAGGGAGCGGAGCTGGATCGCTGGGTCCTCGCAATTCAACGATCGACGATCGAGGGTGATGGGCATACCTGGCGAGGACACGACGGCGCTCGGGCGTTTCAGAATGGACTTGGGCTTGGGGCGTGAATCGCCTGTCCCTAGGAGCGGGCATGTGCGTGACACGGGGCAGGTTTTCGACGAGGACGGACCATTGTTTGTCGGACGATTTTGAGCGCGTTTGCGCTTGGATCTTGGGTTAGACGCCGCTGGAGGAACGAGAGCATCTGCTCATCCAGCCATGCAGGGCGATGCTGTGAATTGGTCGATGTAATGTGTTCAGTGAAATCAAACTCACTCAACGTCGTGTGTTTCCCGGTAGTTTTCCGCGCCGTTTGTTTTTTTCTCTCAGACATGCCAAGGACTAGTAGTCGACACTTTGAGACCCTGTTTGAAAGTCTCTGTGGAATATTGAACCGAGTGTCGGTACTCCTTAAGCGACTTTCAACTCCGTATCGTCAAGAACCCGTGGCGCAGTGGTAGCGCGTATGATTCCAGCTCATGCTGAGTGATTCCATAAGGTCATCCGTTCAATCCGGGTCGGGTTCATCTTTTTTTTCTGACGCCAGGCAGTGTTCAAACTCAAATACTAATGTAAACGTAGATATATACGATTGCCAAAGACGTGTATACTACGCTGTGAGTGCAATAGATTGCATGCTAGATAATAGAAGTACTAAATCGTGAATAGTGTCATGGATACGTGATGAAGCAATGTGGCCGTAAAATGCGCAGCCCATCTACTTTCGCGAAAAGAACGAGAATCGCTTCTTCGATGCTGCGCCTCCTGAGACAGGGCTGTTCCTAGACAAGCTCTCCACATCAACGGCCGACGAAGCAGGGCTGTATTCCCCTGAATTGTCTCTGTGTTTCCGCATGTAGAAGAGGAGTGAGTGACGAGCCCGAGGACCTTTGGAGTTCTGTGATGGCCGAGGGGTAGTAGGAGTGCTCGAGCGAGAAAACGATGACGAGTCCGGCGTCAGTGGCTGTAGAGAGGGGCGATGCATCTGGGGAGTAGAAGGCGATGATGGCGAGTTGAACGAAAGGTGTGAACACGACGTGTCGACTGTGAATGATGGCAGGGCGAATGACGTGTATGGGCCCGTATCGGACTCCTCGGACGGCGGAGCAACCTCCGCTAGTTCCGGTGGGGGAGCAACCTCGATAGGTTTCATCTCCCTCGGCTTGATGAAGAGCTCCCGATCCGGGAGAGAGAATTCATCGTGGATAAGGTCAAGTTCCCCGAGGAGATTCACTGCATAATCTGGCACGCGGACGGCATCCTTATCCAAGTCCGCCAGAATTTCGGAGCGTGTACGAGAGGTAATATGGCTGATTATAGTGGCCATGCCTCCGGTCTCTTCACTCATGCCCTGCGATGACAAAGAGCCTTCGGACGCGACAGATAGTGGTGGTGTGGAAGGTCGTGTAGATATACGACCTTCGGAGCCGTCCGAGGGCGCTTCGGTAGTTAAGCGAGAACTACGCGAGGAGACCGAGCGGTCCGAGACGGAATGCGCTTTGGTGTTACTCTCTGTGCCCTTCGCGAGCGGGGGTATGTCGGAGGGAAAATTACCAGGGCGGAGTCTGCAAGGGCGTTTCACTGGATTGAATGCCTCACCAGCCATAGACACAGAACGTGCATGTTTCGTCGGGAGGCGTCGCAGAGGAGGGGTAATGGACGATGGCCGGAGGCGGAGGGGGGAAACGTCGCTCATAGACATTCTACGTGGGAATGGCTGGTCAAGAGCAAGCCGACACTTAAGATTCAGGTTGAATGACGTCCTCGTGGGAGAGTAATCAAGAAAGCGGGCAAGATTGGCACTCCGTTTTGCCTCGTTGTTGAGGGCAGGAGACGAAACACGATCCTCATCCTTGCATTCGTCCGACCCTCGATCCGCCTTCAATCGTGTCAGATGCTGAGTCAACATCTTCACCTCGTTGTCTACCACAGATTGCCGTTTTTCTTCCATCCAGCGTTCTTGCTGGAGTGCGACGTACGTGTCTGGCTCGATATCTCTCTCCGTAAGAGATAGTTTGAGCTTTGCGGCACGTTCCCGGGACTCTTTGGCACGTGTACTCAGGGCTGCGGTGGCTTGTTGCAAGGCACTGATCTGGAGTTCGAGGGGAGAACGTTCCCCTTCGGTGTTCTTCAATGCGCTTGCAAGGGTTTGTTCGGCAACGGAGTAGCGGCTGCTGCGAGAACTTGCCTCGCAGACTGATCCGCACGGGGATTCCACACGCGGTGGGCAAGATGTAGTAGGATTAGGCACGCCGAAAGTGAGACTGGTGTTGGGCGTGCTGACCGAACGTTCAGTGGACATCGGGATTGAACAGGGGAAGGACATACTAGACGGAACGGGCAGATATACGCGAAGAGACGGTGATAGTATCGTTGGGATTTAAAGTCATGTTCGTGCGCTCCTAACCAACAGCCGGTTGGTGTCAGTACGCCGGAGTGATGACAGAACTCATACGTTGAGGGCTATCCCCGCTGTCAGACGCCGACGAGTATCGATCCGCAGGGGTGGCGGTTGAAGGTAGCGGTTGTTGGGGAGTGCTGGCGCATCGAGAAGTTCGTCTACTCGGTCGACAATCTTTCGACCGATCATGAGCAAAATGAAGAATCAAAGAAAAAAGGAGAGGAGGCAGTTGGGGATAGAGGACGGCGTTTTCTATGGGGTGACGCGGGCGCCGGGCTGTGCCAACCTGCTACAGGTCGCAGTGACAGGGAACGGGTGTCGCCTTGCCGAGACCAGTGACCACGCTCACACGATTCAGACCAACTCAACCGCAACTCCCACGCAAACAAGATCAACTCGCGGATCAAACAGTCGCATCAGTTCAGCCCAAATGACAGAAAAATGAACATTGCAGGGGTATATGGCCGTGTAACTCACGTGATGATCCTCCAAGCATCTATCTATCTATCATATGTACGCTCCGTCGCCACGAATCAAGATCTTCCAAGCACGAACTCCTTCAAACCCTTGCCGAGCTGTTTCACCCTGCCCTTCATATTCACCCTCGTCCGGGACCGGTTCATCTCCCGAAAGTGATAGCCACCCGGCTCGTCTGGTGCATTCTCCCGTTGCCACCGTGCCAAATTCATCCGCAGCTCCATTTCCCCGCTGAGCGAACATCCAGAACCCGGGTTTGGCGACGTGACCTGACCAGATAAAACCATCGACATGGGACGCAATTCCTGCCCGTACTGGATACCCGATCGATCACCACAGTCAAGAGACTTCGTCCCTCGTGGTGCGTAATCGAGATGCGATGAGATCGGAGAGGGAGTACGAGGAGAGGCTAAAGAGAAGACGGGACTGGTTGGACGTGACATGTCCTTGCGAATCGCAGAGTAATATGGCCGACTCGGATGTCCCAAGCGAACAGGAGGAGCATCGTGATCTTGAGAAGACGTCAGCGATAGGACATGTGACCGTCGTGCTTCCACTGCGGACGTTGGATATATATCCACACTCTCCCGTAAAGGAGAGCGAGAACGAAGTGAGAGAGAGGATCCGCATTTGAGCGACGTCATATTTTTGATCCTGCGCAGCCCACGTCTAGGAGAACACTGTGACGAGGAGATAGACGCCGTCGAATGCATTTGCCCGCCATCCGACATATCCAGCGAGCCGGTACTACGCGGGGTACCCGATGCGTCCATCAGCACAGAGCTGGCAGAGTTCATGGCTTGTGTGGCAATGGGGCTGTCTGGCTCCGTACGTTCAACTGTGGCAGCTGAGCAGCACGAGGCGCGAAAACGCGTGGATGGAGGGTAGACGAAAAGAGCTGGAAGTCTCCTCCAGTGACGTCTTGAGTTCCTCTTCAGCTCCTGATCTTCGCAGTTGTGCTTGTCGCGTTCAAGTGCAACGTTCGGAAAGGAAGAAGTCGGAAGCGGTGGCTACACAACACGAGAAGAATGCAGATCAGTACATTTGCCGTTCTCGGACGTGGTCATGGATAAGAAGCAAGATAAAATAAGTACCGTTATCGAGGTTGCTGTGGCGACTCGATGCACGCCACCACCGTCGACCGTTTCCTTCTGAACGTTGTGGGAGTTCGTAGACACGACAGAGAGAGAAACCACGCCACGATCCACGCCCCCAACGTTATGTGGGCCCACCCTTCGGTCATCGTGACACATATCACGGTGAAAGGCTTCCAGAACTGTCGTAATACCAGGCACGCCTTCGGCGGAGTGAATCGAGGACGATGCTCGCTTGTTCTGAGGAGTGTGAGGACCGGCACTTGAAAGTGTAGAATCTGCAGACATTTTCCTCCGGACACGTTGTTGCGCCTTCTTCAGTGCAGGGACCGCCCTGGATGGTGCACTCAGTCGGCGTGGCCGAGGCAGGTTTGCCTCGAATTGTTTTGTGGCCTCAGTTGACGTCCATTCGCACCACAGACAAAGGGGGATCCACGCATTTGCAAAGCCACACTGAGCACATACAAACAGCGGGCGATTTGGGCAGAGACGGAGCGTCGGGAGCGAATCGGATGGTGGAAGGTGCTAGATGGTGCAACCTTGTTAGATTGATTCACCCATCGACCGATAAAGAATCGAGGATAGCGACTTACAGGCTTATTTCTCTTCCATTGTCTTTGCATGTATCGCCGCGGGGTAACAGAGATATCTTGACTGTTGGCCCAATCACCCATAGCTGGCGGGGGGGTCTGGTTCAGTAATAGGACAAAGCTAGACGGGAACGAGAAGAACACAAGGACTCCAGGCCAGGCAAAATAAAAAGCGGAGTATTAGGCACGAGGGAAGGGCTAGATTCGCGAGTCCTGCGGGAGCCAGTCCAAAACGCGAACACGGTGACAAATGAATATCAAGAGCACAGACATATCGATCACAAGGCACGCGACAGTCGATGTCCAGCTGTCCGTTTTGGCACGCGTAGTGCGCGTGCTCTGCGGGTTAAGATAGTAATAGTGGGCAGGAAAGAGAGTGCTAGAGATTGCGTGTAAACACAACGGACACGTTGCAAAATCAAACCTTCGATCGTGAACATGTGGCCTCCGCGGTCGGTGTTTCAGGATTCCATCCTCCTCGGGCTTTATTCTGTGTAATGAGAACCACTACAGAACCCGCAGTAACCAGCGGCAACTGGTACTACGATGCGTGCTTTGTTTTTCGTATGGATGGCGTCGACTCGGAGGCGGGCGCTCCACTTGTCGGTGAACTGACCAAATGATTACTTCAAAAGTGGACCTTTCAGGAGGTTGACTGTCGCTACAATACGTATGTGATATAAATTATGCTATAGGAATAGCAGTGCCATGCAAAATTACAGCCTCGAGAAGGATATACACATCTCAGGCCAAGACACGTAAACGTTCATGAAGCTCACCACGGAATCATACAAACACTGCAATGGCGCCCCTCTTCTCATCCATCGTCCATCGTCCGTCCATTAACAGGCTGAGATGGACGCGTCCGCACCCACTGACCGGGCAACTCCACTCGTGCTCAGCCTCTACGGCAGGAGCCTTCATCTTCCCTTTGCCCTTGCGGTTACTCCGGTGAGTTGCCTGAGCCCTAGTGGGAGCACCACGTCGCCCACTTGAGGAGGTGGCTGGTACTGGGAGGGAAGCCGAGGGAAGTGATCCTGGAATCCCACGACGTGGGCGTAACCGTGACCGCATTGAACCAGGGTCGGAGTCAACAATCACTGGCATGGTATCTTGACTCTGTGATGGTGGGTACTCCGCTGGCGCTGTAGCCATTTTCATGCTGCTTGATTCGGCTGCATCAGGAGTTGGTGGAGCAGGTTCCATCAACTTTTCAATGCATTTCCCATCGAGTAAATGACCGCAGCGCAAGCCCCACAACTTCCGCTTGGCACGACCCTCCCCGACGTCGGAGGCTCCAAGAACAAGAGGGTCACGGCAAGAAGCACATACAAGGGTGACTTCATACAATCGACTCCCGCTACCACTGGCCCGACGCGATGCAGAAAGGTCGTCCTCCTCGATGGCAGATGAGGAGGAGGAAGGGGAGAAATCGTGGGTGAAACCAGGGAATGGCCGGTCTGGATGGGTGTAATCCGGTTTATAATCAGGTCCGGCCTGGCTATCACGATCACGTTGTTTGAATACTCGCTCGATCTGACTTGTCACCCTCCGAGCGGCGAAGGGATTATCCTCCTCACCCAAGAAACCTATCTCGTCAAGCCCATCCAATAAGTCGTCTTCTTCGCTTGGAAAGTCGAAAGGATCCCATCGCAGGACGAACGAACCAGAAACGCCCCAGCTATTACGTCGTTCAAGCCGATGAGAAGTGTTGCGAGGGCCCATGATTCGCCGCACGCCAGCCAGTAACGCGCCACCGAAGCCCATGGATGGGACATGATGAGATGGAGGAGGAGCGATTGGAGCTGGTTGTTCGGCGGGGGGTCGTAAATCAGCCTCGAACGGAAGTGGATCTTCGTTGGGAATTATAGGTCCAGGGGTAAGGCGCGGACCCAATGCCAGGAATCTTTGCGGGATCCGTGGTACCGGAGGAATGACATCGATTTGCGGAGGGGGTGGAGGAGAAAATATACGTTCTCTTCTGACTATTGTCCAAGTCAACGGGTGTGCCAGACACAGAATGCGAATCCTACCAAGAGGTGGCGGCGGGCGAGCAGGGTTATGGCCAACGAATTGAATTTCGTTGTCATCTTCACTGTCACTGACATGGATGACTTCTCTGGTCACTGGAATAGCTCGTCCATCCTCTCCAATACGCCTCCTTTGGCTGGGGCGTGTCGAACCGACATAAACGACATCATCAGCATCGAAGGCATCGACGTCAATGATATCCGGGGATTCATGACGACGCTGTTCTTGAATGATTTGTATGTGTATCTGAGAGTCCGCGACGGACATCAGGGCAGCAATATATCGAGGGGATGATCTCGTCGTCGACGTTGGAGTCCATCACACAAGTATTGAGAAAAGGCTTATAAAGAATATTACGTAATTGTGTGCACAGACCATTCCCAAACTCAGCCACACACGTCGTGATCCTATAAATTTTGCTCGTCGCGTCCAACATCTTTTTCTTCACGTCGACTCCAAGTGTAAGTTTCGTTTGTCTTTCAGTCTCTACTTTCTTTAGGATGACTTCATTCTCTTCCCCGTCCTACACGACCATGCCGAGGAACAGAGCAGTTCGTTCGCAACGAACAGCGCTTTTCGGAGCGCACAGTGTACTTGCCAGTGCCATTTTGTCTGATATATTATCGCTTCGCCTTTGAAACGTTCGTTACTGATGTCCCACTCAGCCAGGTGATGCATTCCACCACTTTGCTCGACACGTATGCATCCAATGGTGAGTTTTTATTTCGATTGTGATACATTGTTCTGCTGCGCCGCTTCGTATGATGAAGTATTCCGTTTATTCGCAGTTTCCACTCGAGTGCCCTCCAGTCGGAGTACTCCCCCAGTGCGGAACGCTTATAATCCCCCTTGAGCCTTGTGAACCCAAAAGCATGTGCCAAGTGTGGGCCGCCCTGTGGTGCGCTGAGCGGGAAGCGGGGGTCGGCGCGATGAGGGTCAACGAGGACCTTCCTTTGGATGTCTGATCCGTTTTGGCGCAGCGAGCATTTGTGTTTTGGATATTGTCTCACTAACAAATTCCTACAGATGTTGTGGGAGTACTTGTTGTACCACTTTAAATAGCCTTGGATGATAATATAACCTTTTTCCTCACTCGGTTCTGCGTTGAGTTGTGCAGAAACTTGGAAGACTGGCGGTCCCTCGCTATGCAATGTCTTATTTCTAGTTGTGAAACCCTGGCATGTGACGATGAGAGTCTTAGTGTAAGATGCATGTTTCTATGCAGCATCTGTTGACCAGTTCAGCCAGATCGAAGCAATTCAACAGGCACTGTCCTACGAACAGGACAGCGTTAGCGCTGCAACCGAAGTACCAAGTAAGCATTGCGGTTGATTGTAGACAATCAGGTTAATTTACAACACCCCAGCCGAATGGTATGAAAGCCCTGTCTTAGGGTTTGGTTCGAGGTACTTACCAGATGAAGTTTACAGGGCGGTGTGGTGGGTACTCGAGGTCAGCCTGTTCGACAGCGTTGAAATTGTTAGATTTGACGAACTGTACGTCAAGTCAGGTAGGCCACTGACTCGGACCCATCGCGAGTACACAAAACTCTCGAACACATTATTTGCAACGTCAGCACTTCTCCAGGACTCCGCGGATTGGTACCACAACGAGGAAGGGTGTGGGCGCGCCGTCCGCGAGTTCATAAACGACAACGGTCTCCAGCAATCCGACATATTCTATACTGAAATCGAACAATGGTCAAACCAGCGTGGGCAGAGCGATCAACAGCTCCCTCGAGGAGTGTAATTTGGGCTACATTGACATGTATCTCATTCACAGCCCTTTCGGGGAACCATAGATGTGTCCAGAGAGCTGGGAAGCCATCGTGGAAGCTTCGAAGGAGAATAAGCCGAAGAGCATCGGGATAAGCAAGATTGGTGTACGACACATGAACGGGTTGCTGGGCAAGGGCTTACCTGACCCGGCAGTGAATCCAGTGCGTATCAATCTGAAACTGGACTTGCACGCCGTTCACCCCACTTGGGAAAGTTGTAGGTTTATCTCCATGCATTTATGATACCGACGGACATTAATTGTGGGGTATTGCACGAGACGCGGCATTCTGTTAGAAGCATCGGCGTCGCTAGTCGAGGCTATGTGGTTCAACCCCCCGCCCTGAAGACAATTGCCCAAAAATATACCGAAGAGCCTTCTCAGATTTCTTGAGTTATTCGCTACAAAAGGTATCTTCTGATCGGATCCGAGCACGCACCCTCCGTCGTACTAGTTTACGGTCGCAGCAGGGATTTTCCCTTACCTAAATCTCTTCACACAAGAAACGGATCATCTCAAATAGCAGATATATGATGTCGAGTTGCAGAAAGAGGAGGTTGAACATTTGGATTCACTGGATTCGAACTTGAAGGTTGGTTGAGAGTACGTATTTTTTTTGTCACCGGACACCTTTGACCATAACGATGCTAGCACTCGTGACGGATCAGGATCCGACATACTCCCCCTAAGGTTTCGGACGAGTCATCGGAACCATGCAGCCAGGACAACGTGTTCCCTTGCCAATCAGCAAAACTTAACTTTGTGTTTATCTGAACTTAGTTTGGCCGAAATCCAAAGTCTCATGTTTCAGATTCTCGACCCTGTTGTAGATCTTCCATACGGATTTGTTTCAAAGACTGCGCAGGCATTGCGACCCTTCGTTGAATCAAACAGGAACAGGGCAGTGTAAACATGCATATCAGATGTCCCCCTGGACTGACAACGAGGTTTGTCATATCCGTCATAAGACTCGACAGCAAAATTAGTATATTTGGTGGCGTGACTCCGAATAACCTACCACGGGCGTTGATTGGATGGCCTGCAGCAATCGTCATCTACCAGTAGTCAGCAACCGATGCAAAGTTGTGTCTTTAACGTTATTTCTTTGTGACTTTCCGCAAGCCATCGAGAGTTTTGATCGGACGGGCTGACAAAAAAGGAAATTCGGCCCTTGCAATACACAGTTAAATGAGATCTAAGTAACGAAATTTTGCGTCGTCCCGTTGGTCCTGACTCCCGAGTTGTTTGTTGATCGGTGGCGTATGGTCCAAACATTCTGAATCATTTCTGTAGGCGAAGATCACGAGGATTGATTGGATGGGCCGCATCTGCCAGCATCCTCAGGTCTCCCGGGTCGTAATTGACCGAAGACCCGTCGGGAAAGATGAACGGAGCAGTGTCACCAGATTGGACTCCGGGAACGTCTGGAATGAATCATGTCATGTGTAACATGTCCACCCACCCCCCGAATCACTGCTCTGTCAGTCTGAGCCCCGTTCGCGATCCGCTGCCTCTTTAATCGGAATCATGTGAAGGGCATGTCACTGAATCGCGCGAGAACATTCTAGACGGAGTCACCGCTGTGCGGGAAAATGAAGATTATTCAGTGAAATCTGCTAACTAGAGGGGGTTTGCCGCAGCACACGCTGACGGGGACTGCTGGTTTAGGTCAGCGCTTCAGAACCACGGGAACGTGGTGCAGAATGTTTCTCCTGGAAAGTTTCACTAATGGAGCTCTCGATGGCAGCGGCCGGTAACACGTCCAGTTGCACTCGGGGAACGGGCAGTTCTCCTGCGCCGTTGCTATGCTCTGTGACAGGGTCATGTATAGTGGCTTGCATGAACTGAACGAAGTTCAAAGAATCAACAGTCACTGCGAGAGAAGGTTAAATTGATCGAGCGACTGAACGCCGTCCACAGCTCTTTCAATGCTGTGTGCTGCGAATCCGATCCATATACCGAGAAGAATGGAAAATTGGAGTCTCAGGGAGGGTACACGTCTGCGTTCATATCCAGTTCCCTAAAGGTTCTTCCCTGTGCACAATGCCGACCCTTCTGCGGAATAAAAGGGGCGTCGTAAACTTGCTTGCTCGAGGCCCTTCAGCGCTCAGCTTGTGCTTTGTATGCTATACATAGAACGCCACTCGCCTCTGTCACTGATCTCGTGTTAACGGAGATGTTGTTTATGGTAGAGCTACCCTTCCGATGCAGTCACCGTGATGGCATTTGGCCCTACTCCATCGAGTCTATCAACAGCCGAGTCGGAGTTCCACGCACTGCCGACATCGACTTCACCTATTGTCAAGTGGTCAATAATTTGGACTTTTCAGGGGTTGGGTATGAGCCAAAAGCTTCAAGTTATGCTTACAACTCACATTGAATTGCGCACATGAGTTGGGAACAAGAGCGGATCCTTGTTCGGGACCAATAGTGCCACCATAAAGCGCCCATTCCGGCACATGCACGTTGAGATGTCCATAAGTATATATTAAGTGCTCACCGACGAAGAGTCTTGTAGATCAGGCCAGTTTATCGGCTAGAGCGCAACCCGCGCGCGATGGCTCCACCACAAACGTACCTATATACCTAAATCTCCTTGCATGATGGATCCGTTGGCTCAAACCCCGCACTGGTGGCTCAAACCGTGTAGGTGGCAAAAGGGACACGCTGAATCGGTCACGTCAACAACACAGCAGACGCTTATGAGGTGAGCATTATGAACTTGCACATGAATTTGACCACAACAGTGAGCAGTGTTGGATAGACACACCTTCAGGTCGCCGCTAATAGTTACCAGCCACCGTGATAAGCCTGCAATCGACGTTAGCCTATCAGTGTAACTCTGAGACTGTGAGCAGGGCACAGGATGGCGAGTCGGACCAGTGTCTTGAACGGGCTAGAGTCTGCCATATTTATGAAAGGGCGCTAGAAGCGGCTGGGTTGTGCCTTCACTTGTCTGAGCACATGACTACGGTTCCAATGGAAACGCGAGAAAAGAAATGTATTCCCCGGTGCCTGTGGCAAACATGAATGATGGACAGACACGGCAGTCCGCGGCATGTATAGTTTGCGCGGATATGAAGGTGCGCCCGTGCGGCGTCACCGCCCAGACCCGTGATGGATTTTTTTTCTGTGGGAGTGTTGCGGGGACTCGGGACTTGAATGCGATCAGTGAGTGCTATGCATAGGGTAACTAACGGACTCCGGGTTGGCAGAATGTGATATGAATTCAGTGTGGCTTGGAGGGGGAGATACGAGCGCGTCAGGCTGAGACGTACTGCCACCACGCTGCGCGAATTGCGCTGGCGAGCCCCGGCAGCAAATGTTATCGTCAACCCAGGTCACAGCCGAGAACCTGGCAACGGCCAGTCACGGCCAGTCCCCGACCACCTCCCTGACCACCCATAAGGTCTTACAATCGGCGTAACCGAGGTTGAACGGGAGAAAAAACTCACAGGGAGGGTATTCCCGGGATCTTACTTTTTTTGGATCCCGCCGGCCGGTCTGCATAAGAACAGAGGCGAGATGGTTTCTGACACGAAACAGACAGGGTTGTAGTTCTGGACCCCGCATACCAAGAGTCCGTCGAAGGATCTCGCAAACGTACGTGTCCTGCTACGGTCTCGGAAGTGCTTCACGTTGACCTCGTTTCAGGGACTGGTCCATGCCCGTTTTCTCGTAATGATTCGGTCACTCAGACGGCCCTCTCTCCAATTCACGGGAAAAGATGAGAAGGTCGCGGCGATCAACGTTGTATGTAGATTATCATCAAACCCATATTCGCTCCGATTCAGGCGTTTTCAAGGTCAACTTAAATAAATCCCCCCCCTTGCCGTCCTTTCCCCATTATCCTCCCCTTCCAACACCTTCCCCTGTCATATACTGCGCACACGATGATCTGCTCCTCTTCTATCCAAAGGCTCGTCAATCATTATCCTTCCATCCTTGACGAAATTGCTTGCTATGTGGCCGTTGATCCATTCCTGGGGCCACCCATCAACCTCCTCTCGCTTTTGCTCACGTGTCGTTCGGTGTACAACCACTTGTGCATTGCCAACAACAGCGGACTGTACGCGCGCATCTTTCGCCACAAATTCGATTGTGGAGCCATCGAGCGTCGACTATCACCTAGGTGGACGTCTGCTCCTTGCTTAGCACGAGAACTCCGTAGCCGCTTCATCGCATTACATCACATTAAGTACAGGGACCCATCCCTTTCCCTCGACAGAGAAGCCCTCTGGAAGGCGTATTTGATGCTACTTGAGAACGACGGTCGCAATCAAGGGCAACTCTTTGGTTGGGCAAATCTACCTGACTGGGTGGTCGGGGTGGTAGCTCTAAGGAGTTCTCCTTCGCCAACGAACCCCTCACATGCACCAGATCCGGAGGGTATATCTTTGGCCGTGTGGCTTCTTTGGATGACAAGCAGCAAAGGCAAGCTTTCTCCGCCATCACCTTTCGTTTCTTCTGAGCGGTATTCAGAGAGGGTCACGGCCGAAGCCGCGGCAGTACGTACTGCACTTACGAATGCAATTCTCCCCTTTTTAGTTCGCGGTTATCAGGTAGAGTGTAGCGATGCTTGCTTTCATGTGGGTGCTAAAATTTCGAGTTCAGTATCCTTCGGTTTTTGCTCCCGATACTTATTTCTACCTTCCTTTATGTGAAGAGCACGACGACAGCGCTGGCTTCTCTGGCCCTCCCCCGCTCGTTACTCAAATTCATTATCTTGGTCACAAGCTCAAGCTCGCAGTACCTCCGCTTACCTCCGCCGCTCTATTGAACTTCACCGTGCGGGAAGAAGCTTGGCAGGACATGGTTCCACTCCCATCACGCATCTCTCTTCACCCAGCGACACGGGAGGAGGCAAATGCCCTAGGTATCGGAACCCCTTCCCTGACGCAGGAAGATATAAGAGAATTCCATTGTCATACTCGTACTCGTTTCTTTCAGCATAGCCAGGGCGCCCCCAGTGAACAGCTTGACAAGGACTGGTTTCGCTTGGCGGCATGCCACACACCGTCAGCTGTGGAGCGACCTATGAAAGGTATTGTTTACTCTCTTGGCACAATAGTTGGTAACTGGACCGGCCGCATTTTTGTGGGTCAACCTCATGTTTCAATTTCCACCTTAACGCTCATCCGACAATCCGTATAGGTTCCCGATCTCTTTGCACATCTCGGCGCAGCCATGGATCGGCGTATATCTGCTGCTAGTGTGCCATTGATCCAGGAGAGGATTTCGTGCACCTTTGAGGAGCACCATTGCCTATCATTTAGCGAGCCTCTTGTTGCTCCGCCTGGCCGTTACGGGCTTGGCGAAGACATTTTTAATGCTTGGCTCCCCCAGAATTTGGAGTTTACTCGCCGCACTGTAAGGAAGCATCACAGACTCTCATTCACTCGTAATTTATTTCCGCATGACTCATAGGACGGGCTGGAAATTTTTGATCCTAGTACAGGCAGGAACACGTGGTACGAGACGTATCACCCTGATCGCGGGTCCCCTTACTCCACTAGGGCCTATGAGCGGCTGTCCAACGGATTAGATCGCGAGTGGTGCCGCCAAGAATCTTCGGACTCTGTGATGCAGGAAGATACAGAAGAAGACGATGAATACGAAGACTTCGTCGAAGAATTACCAAGCGGTGTACAGGACATTATCATCACCGGCGAGGTGGGCTTCCTGCCTTTTCTTCCTGTCTGCTCATCGAACTCTCGGTACAGACGTGCGAAAGACAAGGGGAAGCTTGGGGATATCACTCATACATTGGGAGAATTCGCCCTTGGGACGGTTTGGTCGTCTTCCTTCGGATTCCGGTACGTAACCCATCTGCTCGAGTTTTTGTTCCCAAACCTCAGATCACGGATCAGATGAACACTCGATACCGCAACACTGGCCGTTGGATATTTAAAGGTTACGTTCATGAACGCAGCCTTGTTGGCCGCTGGCGTGACACTGGGACAGACGAGCATGCCGTTGGTTTCGAGGGTGGCTTCGTTCTTTGCCAGGAAGATGAAGTAAACACAGCATCTATGTTTGCATGACACGGGTATTTACGACTTGATGTGCACGTATCTTTGATGTATGTTGGATAATTGCCGCAGTGCGTTAATAATGGCCCTACAGTAGCTAATACAGTACATAGTCTGGACAATCGGAGCTCTTCCGTCCCTCTACTACGGTTCTAGCCAAACTTTAATGAATTCTCGGCTGCGGCTGCCTGCCGAATATAACGCTTAGAATACAAAGAGGTCATCCCGAGCCTCGGGTGGTCGGATACTTGTGGAGTTGCTTTAATTGAGTTGCGCTGATCATGACTGTGTGGGTTTTTGATCGGTTGCATCGTAAGCACGGGTCATAGTGTGTGTATCTCGAACCATTCATTCAGTCGACTAGTACCGCCTAGAAAAACGAGGGTCTTCATTTGACCCTCGAGTCTGCCTACGGTGGGCTAACTAACCACCGCCGGTCCGCCTTTCAATGAATCCCCTAATATTTGCGTGACCCTCGAGGGTTCCAAAGAAAGCCCGCTTCACGGCGTTCTCCCACAGGACGACCCCTAACTGCTTCGCATATGACAGCACGTATTCATAATCGGCTTGCGAAGCGAAGTCTTTGTAGAGAAAACCTGCGGATGTGAACGAATGAATTCATGCCCATAAGCGTATACTGCGCATGCGGGCGTGACGCCAACGGACCTTCTGCAGATTTAAGACGGTTTCTTTCCAGTTCCCACAGCCGTATTTGGTCTTGCACCGTCACAGGGAGGAGCGGATTCTGTGCATGACGTACGTGAGTGAGGTGCGTTCCACGGCGACGCAGTTAGTGAGCATATTACATTTTTCCGCATTTGTGGGTGAGCGTGGGTCGTTAGATAACTGATGATCTAGAAGCCGCAGTCGGTGAGTATGTCGATTCCCTGAAATGAATTGCTAACGTACCTGGTCTGCGGAGATACCATTGCTCAACGCTTTCCTCACGCTTTCACGCGTGAGCATGCCTACCACCAAGTTCGGGAAACGGTACTTCATAGTGATAAACAGGTTTAGAACAGCAATCTCGAGCGGATTGTCTAAGGGGTGTCACATAAGCGTAATTGAAGTAGCATGCGATGACCCTTTTACCAGTGTACGCGTATATCCTGTAGTTGGTTTCTAAGACGATAAAACCTTGCTGTCCTGCCCCCGTAGTCAGCGCGACGGATGTCCCGGAGCTTGCCCGAGTGGTTCCCGAAGTACTCGAAGTAGGTAATGGAGGTGAAAGCGAGGTCAGTGTGGTGGCCAAACGGGTAGGACTGAAACGCTTCGACGATGCCTGCCGTCGGGTAAGGCAGGGTCGCAAAAGAGGATGAATGGCTCGACCTTTCTTTGCCAGAGGAGTCCGTAATCTCGGAGGTCTTCTAGCATCGCCTTTTGTGTTTCACTCAGTGGATCCGTGTAATATTCCTAGGGGTCAAGTCCACTGACGTTAACGGGGCTAATAACCAGAAAGGTATGACTCACGCGTCCAAGCTCCATCGTCGAGAGCATGAAGAAAAAGCCGAGGACTTCCACCAGGTCCATTCGTCTTTCCTAGTGTCGTGCATGTACAGTCTGAAGATGAGAGATGTACATACAGTCGGACATACCTCTGCCATGTGCAAATACTGAAGTAAGAGGCTCCACAACTGATCATGTGGTGAGTGGAGAAGAAATTGGAATCCTGAAGAAGTGATCTGAAGGGGAGAATCGCTGGAAATGTATGTGTTCTACTGTTACCGCGCAAAGTAGTTGAATGCTCACTGGACACTCTTCATCAACTCGCTACGCTGTAGCAGATATAAAACGCCTTGAGAGGGTTTCGTTGGGAGTTGACCTTGGCCAGATGACACCATATAGTGAAGAATAGTCTGAATGTGTGACATGGAGTAAGTGTATGCTAAAATGTAAACCTGAATACTCACCTCCCACCTTTCCAAGGCATAAGCATCGAGAATGTCAATAGCAGTGGGGTGTCTCTTGTCGTCCTTCTCTGCCGGTACACCGAAACTACCGGTGGTACCCCTAGATACCACTTTTCAGTAGATTGGATCGCAGAGTTCTACGAACCCACCCTCCCGTTACGGCCTGCCTCAGGCTTGACTTGAAGATTGGATTGAGCGCGAGTTTAGCTGGGGAATTTTGAATGATGTGCAATCCGATCATTTCCGTCAAAGCATCATCATAGAGTCTGAAACGGCATAGTCGCGAATTTTGAGCACCTCGTCGCCTGAGAACAAGATGGCACTGACTTTCTTCCTTCAGGGACCACCCAGGCAGTCATGGTGTTCATAGGAATCGCGCTTTCTAGCCATAACAAATTCATGATGAGTTGGCGCTCTACAGGTCCGAGCAGACTTGGCGATGCTTCAGTGCTTCGTTTCCCAGCTGCTCGGACAACAGAACCCACCGAAATATCGAGAGGCATGATGATGGACGTTGGTACAAGCGCGTCAATGTGTTTTGGGATTGTGAACGTAAGAACGGTAACAGTGCGTGAGGAACATTTTGAGGGGGAGAGGTAGCCGACGACTCCTCTTGCACAGACGGCATTCACGAACAAGATCTAGTGTTCATCGCTGTTGAGGGCGGCGAAGCTGCATATACGCAGTTTAGGGTTAGGGTTAATATTGCTTGACAGCGACCCCCACGTTGGACTCGCTACCTGGATGCCCCTTCATTCACACTCACTCGAAGATTGTCCTTCTAGTTCCCATGTGCATCCTTTTGTTCCGCAAGATCTCACAGGGAGAATCACAACAGTCGCCGATCAATATTGCGCCGCAGGCAGCTTTGATGATGTTTATCGAGGCCAATACCATAGTGAATGTGGAGTACAGGAGGTCCGAGCTTTCTCATTGTCGTACTCAGAGACCTGAATCTGGCCCCAGGTTGCCGTGAAAACATTTCGGTTCGAGTTTTCGGTAGAAGACGAAGACAAGAATGGCAGATCCACTAGGGTATCTTTTGGCTGTCAATGTCTTTCGATGGTGCAATCAAGTTAACCAACTTCTAGATGATACGTCGAGAGCTTGGCATCTGGAAGAGGCTAAGCCACCCCAACATCGTTTCATTTCTGGGAACCGTGTCTGGGTTTGGCAGACTTGGAAACGCAGCTTTAGTGTCTTCATGGATGCCCAATGGAACTCTGCAAGATTTCTTACAGAAGTACGACGAAGGGCTTACAGTCGCTCATCGGCTTCAGTTGGTAAGCCCATGACAATTCTTTTTTTTTTCAATTTCGGTTCAGCTTGTCGCTAGCTACTTGGTATTGCCAACGGACTACAGTATCGTATGTAATCAGTTTATCCTATAAAGCTTCGCTGAAGAGCGATGTGGACAGTGCATTCGCTTTCGATTGTTCATGGTGATCTCACTTCCGTATGTCTTCCAGACATACGCCTCCCCTTCTATGTCTGACTGTATGGCAGAACAACGTGCTTCTCGATGAAAAGTACAATGCAAGACTGATTGATTTTGGTTATGCTTCCCTCATTGGGGAAATACCGGAAGCTCTGGCTTACCTCCAGGCATCCACTTTGCGACCTGGTACTGTGCGCTGGGCTGCGCCAGAGTATTTTACTTCGAATCCCGAAGAAATGTTCCATTGCACAACCAAGAGCGATATCTATTCATTTGGGAATATCGCGCTTCAGGTAGCTTCTGTCTTATTAACTTGGAGTTTATTCTTATGACTATATAGGTGCTGTCTGGTAAGCTACCGTGGTCAGAATTTCGGCGCGACGCAGTTGTCATGCTCCAGTTGGCCAAAGGTCATAAGCCGCGCCGGCCACAATCCCGTCCCATCGATGACCAGCATTGGGAGTTCATAGAGCATTGCTGGTCACCGGTCCAGCAGAGACCTTCCGCTGAACATTTAGTATCATCCCTTCGAGTTTTTTTACGATCCTACCCTCATCCGCAGTCTTTTTGTGGTCTGTTGGTGTCATCGGAAAAAATCAATCCGCAACCCACTCTGAGCGGGTCTTTGTTGTCACCACCTAATATTGAGCAGTTCTTACCCGACGTCCCCTTCGAGATCCCTCGCACCTCTGAAAACTTGCATTCGGTGCCTCCGAACCGGCAGCATGATCTGTCACAAATTTCTGAGGCCTTGTCCCCGCCGAGAACATCCCGATATCCACCCCAGCTCATTCCAGATAGTAATTCATCAACTCCCCCATTTCTCCCGCTGCAACCTCTTATGCATAGTGTCCCAAAGGGTGATGATGGAAACGAAGCAACCTCACAATCTACCCCAGATACCCTTCATCACAGTGAGTTAACTGTTACTATCTTATTTATGTTGGGATTTCCGTTCTCGGAATTCCAACCTCTACTTTGCGTTAGATGGTTCTGAAGTAAACGCTGATGCATGATGCTTCAGCTACCGACACCATGTTTCCAAAACCTCCCCCTCCTGTGCACAGCAGGTCTAGTGCTGCATCCCCCCCGTTCTTGGATAGCTCCTCTATTGGACAGGACCAGCTCAACATATACCCCTTACTATATCCATACTCTCACCAACATTCCATCGATCGTCAATACTCACAGGGGACCGCGGCTTTCGGTCATGGCGACCGTGGGGCTGCTTCTGGATCACGTGATGAGGGAGATGGAGTCTGGAGCTTCTTCAGTCGCCTCAGTCCATACGCACGAACAACGCCAAAACAACACTCATCTGGCGCTGGTCCCACTCAGTCACCATTTAATCTCTCAAACGCCAACCTTCCTCAGTTCAGCTTTAGCCCCACCTTGCCCAACATGTCATCCTACCTTACACCTGACCCCACCGAGTCCGATAGCGGTTCTCCAGGCCATAATTGCCTAACCTACTCAGAGTATATGACCTCTTCCATAGTCTATCCCCCTTCATCTCAGCAGGAATTTATCAATCGCCAATTCCTGTGCCCACAGGAGACAGTGCCTTCAATTCGCGGCCACTCTCGTCCAGCCTCCTCCGGATCACGTGGTGGTGGGGATGGGTCCTGGAGCCCATTGTCCTCCAACCGCTCCAGTCCGTATCCCAGCCCATCTGTGAGTTCACGTGTCCGTTGCGAGGACCTTCCCAACGTTGCCCTTACCGGCCGACAGCCCTCGATGCTCCGTCCAGACACCCAGCCCAACCCCCCTGGTGCGGTCACCGTCTTGAAGCAGACGGTGACGAGCGAATGCACAGCTGGTGCAAGTCATCGTCGCAGGAAGCAAGATGCCAACTTTTTGTGTCCTGTGCTGGGCTGTGGTAGTACGTTTACCAGAAGCTTCAACTTGAAGGGTACGTTGTTTGATTCGAACATGATGCTTTACCTCATATGCTAACCATCTTATTAGCTCATATGAGATCCCACAACGAGGAACGCCCATTCCACTGTAAGTGGCCCCGGTGTGGCAAGGCCTTCCTTCGACAACGCGACTGCGAACGCCACGAGCAATTGCATTCCAAATACCGTTTCTTCCGTTGTGAAGGGTGTAAAATATCGTTTGCTCGCATGGATTCTCTCAACCGACATCGTGAGTATCCTTGCTCTATCCGTGATAACGACTAACTATCTCTACCCAGTACGCTCTGAACGTAGCGCCGAGTGCCGGCGCATTATAGACGCTGCCAAGGACTCGGAGAGGCTTTCAGATCCCAAGACTGAAGAGAATGGATGGCCTGGCATGAGCGTCATGGTCTAATACCTGGTCACGTTGATCCGGCTTTTTTACCGCAAGTTACCTGAATGCTCATAATCTGATGTGTATCAAGATAATCTTACCGCTGTATTTTCAGCTACTTTACAGTTGATTACCCACACGGGACGCCTCACGGTTTCTGCTTTCATCTCGTTCTCCCGTCATCCTAGGTTATTCCCATCCACATCACAGACATTTGATGGACATCAGTCTAACTTATGTATGTATGTAACTGGAACAAACACTTGGAGAGCAGATCATTAGTAATGTATTTCTATCTGATACGACACGACCTTCGAGGGGGTACCGATGCACTCAAGCTACGGCAACTTTCCGTTCACATTGGCTGAGAATCACTTGAGCCAGGAAAGAAAGGAAACTGAACACCCACTGACGATACTGACGGAAAGTGGGGGACGCATGGGGATGGCCCATTCGGCGAAGGTCCGGTGAGACTCGATAAGGATTTATAAATCCTTACAAGCCATAGAAAGGCCATAACTCAATAAAATATGCCATCGAAATTGTGAAGGGCTCATGTTGCATTATAAAGGTCCCAAGCGGCGCCAATGTTCAAACGTTCACGGACGGTAGCATATTGTTTTGTTTCGATCGGGGAAAATGAGAGGTGATATAACGAATCTGATCAAACCCGCGAGTCTATGGAGGAGCAGTGCCATGGGAGAAAAAGAATCCCACCATCGGGTTTTGATCGATGTGAGACGTCTAAGTAGATCTGGCCTTGGCACGGGCCTGCAATGCAATTAAGTCGTCCGCCCTCACGAGGCAAACCGTCGATGAGAGTGTAGGCTGGACATCTCGCTGGCCTCAGAGGGGTAATGGTGACATCTTTTTGGCTCGGTAGTTGACTTCCCAATAGGAAACTTACGCCGTCTGCAAGCATGCGGGCCGCATGGAGTTGGACTCAGGAATATCTCGCAGTGGAATTCTATACCTACAGGATGCACTCCGTCTTGCTATTTGCGTGTTCCAAAGAGCCAGGTTGGCGGATTGCAACAACGTACGGCCGTCGTCTTCGCTTGGAGGTTGAAGAGCCTGAGGAAGGAGCCACTCCGCGTCTCCTCGGCCGGGCTTTTGTACCCGTCCTTGCTTGTCAATGGGATCGAAAGGGCCAACAAGGTCCTCTCAATCAGTTAATAACCATGTCCATAGACTTGTTCGTAAAATCATGATAAAATACATTGCATCTTCGTGAAAGAACGTTGGAAGAGGGGAACTTGAAGCAAAGTGCGCACGTCCCGTATCATCTATAGTGGTTCGAGTGCTCCCCGTCTGCACCCACAGTCATCGAAACCCAGAATGGTTTCGCGACGGCTGCCTCCCTGCACTCCTTTCGGGAGGCATGTTATGCTGACCTCCCTTCAGGTGCCGCTTGAGGGAGTCATCGCGAGCAAAGAGCAGTCCACACTCTGCGCAGTGTACTTTCTCCTTGAGATGGACCGTCAAGACGTGTCGCGCCAAGCTTTCTTTATTCAAGGTCGTTGTACACTGTTCCCAGGAACATTGTTGACGTGCTTTCTCTTCCCCCGGTTTGATCCCGTGAAAGTACTGTAGATGTTCGACGACGCTGCGCCTGTCCGCCATGACAGGCACTCCACAGAGTACGCCGTTGGTAACCCATTTGCATCCAGAGATTCGAACCTGGCGATCTGGCCCACATGTTGGCTCACTGGGCGGATAAGCAGCAGATTGGGTGGATGGAGCAGCATGAGGCGCCAGCGCGATCGACGATTGTGGATCAGCGCATGCGTCAATAGGGAAATCATATTCTGCAAAGGCACCGAGGAAGTCCGATGCTGAGAGACCGGTATCCCAATCGGGAGAAGGGCATGTGTCCACGCTCCCGTCCAAAACGTGCCGCATCCATGCGCCAGACTGCGCTGCGTTTGAGTGGGAGTGGGAGAACGGCGAGGGCAGCGACTGGGGGGTGATTGGAATGCCAGGAGCAGGAGGTGGCTCTAAAGCACCAGACCAGCCGCAAATAAGCCCATGGGGTACTTGATACTGGTTTTGCGGCTGGGGAACGGATACGCGACTCTCTTCAGGCAAGCTGGAGCTCATCCCAGTCCATTGCGGCTGGCACAGCCCGGGACCGGGAGCCAAGCTGAAGTCCACAGTCCCCGTGACGGTGGGAGTGACTAGACCTGCACACGGCAAATAATCTGTAGAAACTGGGAACGGCTCCACGGTTGCAGGAGGTATCGGAGAGAAATGTGGTTGGGAAAACAGATTGTGTGTTTGTTCACTATATAAAGGGCTATCAGAACCGCGGAGATGAGGACATCAGATTTTGTTTGCATTGTTAATATCGAGACTTGCACCTACAGACAAGTGTTTATTGGATAGTCCCATGAAAGATGATTATCTGAAAGAAACTGCTCTGTCGAGTCCGATCTAGAGAATAGTGCTCTTTCATCAACGTTATGCATTGATACACGTAGAGAATGGGTTGAAAGCCGAATGTCTGAACTGGAAATCAGAAAATCTTTCTGACAACTTTTATATCGAAAACACTGGAAAACCCAGCGGATGGCAGCGGGGGACGGTATTGGCAGCACCGTTTTTTGGAGGGCTCGCACTCGATGCAGGAGCCCGAGCCAATCTGCATGGAAGCTGTCGCAGAGCTTGCCAACCGTGCGAGGGGCGGATGAGTTCCTGGTGGAAGTTCGCTGCAAGTAACCCAAGGAGTGCCGCACCATATCTCTCACTAACTGTCAGAGGGGCCGGAATCGCGTCAGAATCCGAGATCGCCTCATTACCTGCCACTAAGAAATGATCGGTGAGGCCTCGCTGGCAATCTTTGTTGGCTTGATATTCAGCACTTCAACGATAGTATTTGCACAAGGACCAACGGGTGTAGACAATATTTAGACACCGCGAGGTGATTGAAACGCCACATGTCGTAGCATCGGAAGGGCGTTGGGTGGCACTTCCAATCGTCATCGATTCATCATTCGAGGAATTAATCCATATTCGAAGTGCTGCTGTGCCACTTGCTGTGTTATGTTGGCTTGATCGCAGATCAACACACGATGGACATGTTGAACGCCCAAACAAAGCCAACTATTAGCTGTGTAGTACTAGGCGCTTGGTCCAAGTTGGAGGGCAGCCACAGCACCAGTCGGACTGAAACACGTTGAATTCTGAATGCAACTCTGACAGAAATTGCAGTTCCCACACATGCACGGTGAAATTGACACACTGCTCAATGGAGGGTAACCCTTTGCGGAACCAAATGTAAGCTGCGATACGAAAATATAGACTAAGTGTATTATCGAGATCATACAGTATATCTTGCAGGGGTAATGACAATATTGGAAGGGGCTGGTCCTGTCTCGACAATTCAGCTCATGATTAAATGAGTCGATGGACAAGGTGATGACTTACAAATTATCAACAACTCACATTCCAACGTCAGGCAGGTGTGCCGCTGCACTGAGCGCGATGTGCGTCCAATACGCCCCTACGAGTGAACATGGCGTCGCATTTTGGACACGGCCATCGCCACTCAAGATGCCTTTCTTGTACATGGCGAACGAGGCAACCCTTTCCAAGACTCTCCCCGCAGCCACCCCACAGGCACACAAGCCTCGGGTTATCACTGACTCGATGAACAGTTTTCAAGTGTGTTGCAAAATCTTTTCCGGGAACTAGAGTGTTGCATGACTGGCCATTGGTGATCCACCCGCAGGGATACTCCTTCAGCCCATGGCTAATAGCGACCAAGTCGCACGAATCCTAGAAAAAAGAACCATGTTCAGCAAGTTCCTTGAGGGGGAAGGGATGAACAAATACATCATCGTTGAATGCGACGTTGTACATTTCCATGATCTTCGGAGGATAGTTGTGTAGAATAGTTGATACGGACAGAACGCTCTGGGTTTTTGAAAGACTTTCTATGGCACATTCTTATATCCAGGTGCTACTAGTGTCGCTCCATTGACGAGCCCGTGTTTTGACATTGGCATGGTCCGACAAACCAACAGCCTGGCGTTCGGAGAATCGGGATACCGAACGCTGTCCAGGCATCGGAAGTCATGGTAATTGAGACATGAATGTAAAAAAAATGGCTACATCAGCCTATTGGGAGGGACTCCATGAGCTCCATTGGTGAAGGAAATGGCTGGGTTCCTTACATCGCGCGCTTTTTGACTTGCGAATGGCTACATGTGTGGAGTGCATGGAACCCGATATTGGAGCTTAGCACGCCGAGCGCCAAGTTGCCACAATAAAGGGAAAACAAACAAGGAAACCTATCCGGAATTAAACTTGCTCAAAAATTCATGAGTTCCATTGTTAACCTTACGCTCGACTGGTTTGGTGAAAAACGTTCGGAGCCACGAGAGAGAAGAGGCTTTAGCGCGTAGTACGGCCTCTAGTTCAAACAACGAGGAAATGAACTGAAGAAACCGATTTCGTCATGATCCAGCAAGGTGAAACGTGTCTCTTCCAAACCTCTTGCCAACGGAAACTCGAAGAACGAACACCGGCGTCGAGAACGGCATATTGGCTATGCAGTTTAAAGGACAAAATTTCGATCAGATAGGTTTATTGAAAGTTACCGGAGCTACATCGTGACTGCGACTTACCGGGCATCATCGAGTAGAGTCGGGAGATATGGACGCTGCACCGTGACATGCTATGTGGACCGCTTTTTGAGGAGAACATCTCGCGCTTGGATGGGGACCCTGTTAACATCTTTCGACTTAAGGACGTTGAATCCTATCAATCCTAGTGCCAGAAATCTCCAGAAGGGAGATGGCAACGACGTTGAAGAAATACGCCAAGTTACCAACTTCGCTGTGCGGCCGAGTTCGATGTGCTTAGACTGGAGGTGGCGATACATTGTCCCCTGCTTGGCAAGCCCCGAACTTGTTTTCCACGAACCCCGAATGCTTCCTGGGCGTTTGAATGCGACCAAGGGTCCTCCGACTCGGACCGAGGAGGTGAGGTACTAAGATGGTAGAAATTTAAAGTCTCACGCCGAGAAGTTGACATAAATCCTGACTATCTTCGGCAACAAATTCGCACCCGACGAGCGCTTCGACTATCCATACGGCGCACCTCTTACGTCGTTTCCATGCTGTGTAGCTGCCACACAGCCGTGTACATTTCTTTCTTTGATGAAAGATCTGGATGGTCAGATGGCATGACCACAATTCGGTGTTACCATCCCAAACCAGAACTCGGAATATGTTTGGTATAATGACCCTCCGCCTCCCGGTCAACACGTTTACCTTCCGACGCGTTGCCGGGAAACTGTTCACATTCATCCTTCCATACCGCGCCTAGCGGCGGCAAGCGTCCTGGCCGACCCATCGTGCAGCGTGTATGATGACTTTGCCACCCGTCCATGCCAATTGCAAATACCAAGCTGTTGGCTATATTGAACGCCAGGAAGCTCGCCAAGGTACACGCTCACCATGCTCTGAAGGTATGCACCGGCAGCAGATTCTGACTCAGATTTGTCCCATGAGTAAGCACTTCTGGAGAGGGCCGTTAACACGGAACCAATTATCCCTGGCATCATGGCAGAAGCTGGCTTCTGCCAGCCTAGCTGTGTTGCCAATAGCGTGCCTCACCCATGGGGGAGCCTATCTCGGACCTTGCACTTACAGTGGGCACGAGCGCTGCAGTGTACTTTAATGTATGGGTTTGCGTTCCTTAACTGTAGAGGATGGCAGGAATGAGGTTTTCATATCAAAAGGAGTAGGCTACAATCGATATGGCCATGATTATTTTGGGGTTCCAGGCGTTGTGTGCTCCACGATCAATTCGTGCTGACATAATCAAACCCAACTACGAGGTTAAGGTTTGTACAGTCATCGACCCCGACGCGTGGCCTGAGCTTTGCTCAACGAATTATCGCAACGTTACCCTTTGGTCTGGACGATATTGCATCGTTAAATCTCGTGCTCACAGTGTCTACTACACGATGTCACTGTCCATCCATACGGCGGCCCAAAACTGTTCGTTGTCCGTTCTGAATTGATCCCCTTGGTACTGACTAATCATCGCTCACAGATCAACTTTCATTAGTACAGGCTCTGGTCACTGAGAATCCAAAGCTCATCGACGTGGCCGACGCGGTGAGCCCTTTTCTCCGTGGCCCCGTCCCTACAACCAACCCCGAGGGCCGCAGGACGGTCGTACCCCACTGCATTGGGCAGCATCCGTGGGTGCTACTGAGGTAGCGCGTTATCTGATTGATCGGGGCGCGGACGTTACCAAAGTAGACGGAAGTAGCTGGGCGGCATTGCATATAGCGGGTACGATCATCCGCAGTCGATCAGTCTAGTCAATCTTATCTTGATTTCGTGTAGTCAGCGCCGGGCACGAGGAAATCGTTCAAGAGCTCGTTGGCGCTGGGGCGGACGTAAACCAGAGGAATGATAAAGGAATCACCCCATTGTGCGATATATCGCAACAGTTATTTTACTTTGCTCATACCGTTCGATCGATAGGCATTACGCGGCTTCCAAATCACGTATAGAGGTGAGTTCGCAAGGTATTCGGTGGTTCCATATCTCTAACGTTTGAATGCCGATTTTCATGATCCAGATCGGAAGATACCTTATTCAACGAGGTGCAGATGTGGGTAGACCATGTCACAGGGCTGCGTTCTAAAGCTGACGATCATTAGATCAATGCGAGGGACAAAGCCAACCAATTGCCCCTGTCAGTGAAGTCATTATGAGATCGCTTCCACTCTGCTCACACGCTCCATTCAGTCATCGAGCTGCCACCACCGGTTCCACTGGATTCATATCGCTTCTTTTGCATCCTCCAGAGGGTGTCACGACGAAGCCTCGCCTTAATACGGGCGATCGAGTCGGTAAATGAACTTGACTCCAGATCGCAACGTGATGTAACTGCTCGTTTCCAGGAAACACGCCGCTTCATTTGGCCATGGAATCTGCTCATGCCCAGGCTGCGGTGCTTCTGATCGAAGCTGGCGCCGATCGTGGAAGGGTATGTACTTCCTGCCGTCTCACCTAGTTTCCAGATCTCTGCTCACGCGGGATGGTCGTTACAGACCAACATCGAAGACATAACACCTGAGAATGTGGACGGCGTTGACGGTGAAGAACAGAGGAGAGTGAAAGCATACGTCGTCGATCGTTGTGGTCCTCCATGAAACACGGCGGTGTAGGATCTGGAATTGGAATTGTTGCATTATATATGTAGTCGTGTGATCACAAACCATTCATTGTGGTACAACACCGAGAATCAAGGGGTAATGCGTCTCCAGGAGGACATTTTACAAGTTCAGATTCTAGCTAGTTAGACAGGTTTCACAACGACGTTTCTTTTTACTAAGATCCTCTGATCAAAGGGTAAAATAAAAAACAACACAATCTAAAGAGGTTCCCGCGATATATGAAAAACCTAGGATACCACATCTCAATACAAACTATCTATGTAAGTCAAAAGATACTTTTGAAGGAGAATGATTCTGCTACACGGGAACCCAACGCGACGAAAATAATGGACCACATACGATAGGCTCACAGAGGCCGTTTCGGGAGAAGCTTGATGATGCAATGCTGTTTCACCTCCAACCCTTCCTTGCCAAAGTAGCGCTCAGAGTCGAACGACCAGTGCAGCGAGCCAACGATCCAGTTCTGCAACCCCTCGACATATATCGCGACCTGCTTGTCAAGTTCTTCTCCCCATGAAGGGAGCATCTCACGGTTGTCTTCGAATCGCTGAATCGTGCCCTTGCAAAGTGCACCGACATAGTCTACGGCACCCTGCAGGTCGAGCCCCTGTTCACGCATGAGGACGACGATCATGTTGTGCGTATCGCGTCGAGATTGCTCGACGTTGTATGAAAAGATGTCCTACAAACCGAATCAGCTTACACAGGCGCACATCCGGAAGGTGGATGAATGATTTACGTTGGACCATGTGACGAGGTCGTTGGTGGCTTCTTCCATGGCCATGATCACCGGGTGTGACATGACCTCATCGGGCAAGTCAATGCGTGCAGCATATTCGATAAGCGCAAAGCAAGGCTTGCAGCCACTCGTGTCTCGCCTGACGGTGATGTACGATTCGAGATCTGGGATGCGTCCATTGGCGCGGTCATCCGCTTGCTTGGCGACGGCAATGAAGAACAATTCCATCGTGTGGATGAACCGCTTCGTGCATCCCGGACCACCGGTCTGAACAAAACGGCTAAAGAACCTGTTCGGCATCGCAATTAATTTTTCGACACCACGAAGGCGCAGAGGCGAGAGAAAACGTACGACTTGCACATAAGACCCCCAAGCTTGTTGGTCTCGAAATTGATGGGATCGCGGAAGGCGCCGATACAGGATTGCCGCATCCCCCACGTATCAGTCACGTCGAATTCATCCAACCAGTCGTCCATGTTGAACAACCAGTTCATGAAATCTGAGCAGACGCGAAGGTGAAAGTCGTCAGCGTCTGGGTAGCAACCCGCGGTGAGCTCCCCGGCCTTGAGACCCATAAACTTGGTGACGCGGGGCTCGACGAGCCGGGCGCCTTTAAGCAACCATTGTTCGGAGGCACGAGCAACCTTGTAGCAATGAGGGCTGAGATGGAGAGGATAGTGGCAGTCGGAGACGAGGTCAGGAAGAATGAACCCATTGGAGGAGTGCTCAGGCGCGTGTTCGTAAGTTGCAGTGGGAGCCATATCGAAGGATCAAGGATGGGAAAAAGATCGACCGGAATATCAGGCTATATGATGGAGAGCCAGACAATGAGTGTGACAAATGGTGAAACATGTCAGGTTTTATACCTTGTCCGGCACTTGGACTTAATGGCCGGGCAAGTGTATAAAAATTGACATGTTCGCTGCGCAGCTGTCATGACGGCAGACAAACCAGCTAAATACAAGTGCAATGAGCGAGATTAGGACGAGATTTCTCGGGGACACCAAAGCGATACGTACCCAGATCGTCGAAGACAGTTAGCACACTTTCACAGCCGAGATATCAAAACGTTGACCTCGTTCCGCATTTCCGCTTGTTGCATGCCGATTGGTTGAATTCATCTGTTCCGGTTTTACAACCGTTCCCGTCGCGCTTGTATCGATCCCGGAGACGGCTTGGCTTCACACACTTCCAGTACCCCCACCCCTACATGGACATGTTGGGCGTACTCAGATCTGATCTATTGTACAGGACACACCTTTTTTGTCGCCGACCGGACAATGGATTGGATCTGATTCAGCCTTGAATAGCTTTGTAGCAATTCAGGGGGGTCAGCTGGACAGATCGAGACTCTTAGACTACTTCCCCGCAAACGTCGGGCCCGAGGTCGCCGCATCGGCACACGGGGCGAGATTCAGACGGTCATGCTACGATAACCGGTAGATCATTGATGATTGCGGAGGGTCTGTGAGACACCGCGACGGAGTTCGTCTAGCGAGAACAATAAGAGCAAAGTTCCATGCGCAATGAGTGGATATGAAATAACTTACAAAGTCTCAGTGAACCAAGTAGCAATTACCGGGGTCAGTTGCAACAAGGTCGGTTTCACGTCACTGCTTACATAATGTGCGGGCCCTTTTTGAGTGTGGACTTGGAAGCAACAAGGAGGGAACGCTTGAGGGAACGATGTCCTCGTCAGCGTTGCCGCTCAAAGTCACCCCCGCATCAACACCAGCCAGACCCTCTACCACTTCCGAGGTGGCGTCTGGTGGGAGGACACCAACGAAGCAGTCGGTGGCAGCCAACCCTGGCGAAATCTCCAGCCCGCACGAACTGACAGCATTCGTGAGTCATATCAACGGCGACCCAACCGTCTTGTCATCGAAAACCGGCGTTCCAGGTAGAAACGCTGTTGGAGCAGCTCGATGCCAAATTTGACGAGATGTCGTCGCAGATACTCGATCGGAGTCAGTCCCCCCTTGCCTTGTCCACGTCGATTGCCCCATTTTGACCGACGTCCTTCTAGTGGCACAAATGTCTAACCGTGTCGACGCACTCGAGAACGCGATCCAGGACATAATATCCGGAGATGTGACTACACCGAGTGCTTCCCCTACACAGTACCCTCCAACCCCTTTGCCACGGCGAAGTGGTGTGTCATGAGTCTTCGCGACTATTGGTTCCGTCCCGTACATGTTCTTGCTTGCGTTGAGATCCTTTCAGGTCCCGGACGCTTCTACACTAACGACGATCGAATCATAGTGTATACCGTTTGTTTGTAGTTCTCGTACCCGAGCCGACTGAAGTTCCGGCATGTACCTCATGATCGAGTCCAGTCCTCTCAGTTATCGAGGCCGACAAAGGTAATTTGTTTGTCGATTCGTTGACATTCATTCACAACACGTGGACCAACAACCTCCGATTACGATACTCCGTCGAGAATTCTACCTATACCGAAGTCCCTGCGACAAAGTTAGCCATCGACGAAAAGAATCATCTGTGTCATCTCCCACTCCACAAACTGGATCTCTAATCTAGACCGGGCGTCGTTGGACCAGTGAGACCTGGAGTCAACACTCGTCGTTGGGGTATGCTACCTGGAGGCCCCCCACCGAGCATCGACGACAACATCGCGCCCAGCGGATTGTCGGGTTGTGTCTTTGGTGGCGGGATGGCAAAGTACAACGTCGCGATTTCGAGCAGTACCTGAATCGGTCGACCCACGTGAGCTAGATCAACATGCAACACAGGACGCTAACTCGCAGACTTACGGAACGGACCTCCTTGCTGGCGAGGACACCGCCTTTCGATTGATACGTACCGCACAATCGGATCCAACTTTCACGCATTATTTTGTTCTTTTCAGCGTTCGCTCGCTGACACGCCAACACTGCAAGTTGGCAAAAGTTGAGGACATTGTCGGTGGTCAATACGACTTCGCTCGAATCGGTGACCTGAAGGGGGGAGCTTTCGAGTGATGATGTCAAAGATGGTCGAGTAGCTATGATCTTGTTGACGTATTGGACTATGAACGTCCGGGCTGCGAGTATATTCCCGTTCTCTAGGTACCTGCACCCAAAAGAGGTTTAGCCTCGGCGAAATTCATCCAAGGGTGAAAGGGAACGAACGGAAGGGTACCACGGAGGGCAAAGTTTCCGGGTATACCACCGACGGAGGACCAATCCACCATCATCTGTGCAAGAAGACGAGCACTGTCCCTCTTTCCTGACGCCAGGAGATGGAGTTCGGCTGCATCATATGCACCGTCTATTCAAGGAAAACGATATTGTCAAATAGGATGGTCATCCTGTGGGGAGGGCTGCGGGCACCTTTGTAAAGTAATTCTCCGACGTAGTGATGAAGATCGGGATCGCCAATGGGATGTGTACCGTGTTTAGCTGTCCACCTAGTCACGATACCAGTGCGTGAGTACAGGGAAGATCCAAGAACATCGGGTATCACAAACGCGACCGCTCTATCAATGACCGTCTTTCGCCACGTCCCTGAAGAACCAGTGAGCGCAATCAGCTGCGTTATCTTTCCTGATGCATTCGGCGTCAGATTCAACAAAAAACTTAGATTATAGGACCGATGGTGGGGGGTAACAAACCTCTTGATTCATCTGACACGCTTTCCCCCTTGCTGTCGTACACATCTAACAAAAACAGTGCAAGATCCGTTCCGCTTCCCTGCTGCCCGGACTTCAGCAGCTCCCGCGCGGACTGGAAGAGCACATCAATCGCGGTGTCGTACTGCCCTGATTTAGAGTATCGGGACGCAAAAGTGCGCGCTTTTTGGTGAGCCTCGTAAGGTTGCCCACTGGCAACTAATGGCAGGATTGCATTCAATGCGCGAGACGAGGAAGCTTCACCAGTGGGCATTCTGTATGGATGTGGATAAGATTGCTGTACACGATGGTGCGTCGCCCATATCAGGGTATCAGAAGTCTTGGGGCGCCAGACCAGTGGCGCTCCCACCATCAGGAGACATATAAGTTCAAGTGCATTCTATTCTAAGAAACGATGATGTATCACACAGCAGCCGTGGTGACTGAAATGATGGGTCGACCGGTCACGGAATACTGTACGCTAACCAAACTTCTCCGATCTGTGGGTCGGCGCCAACCCAATCTTTGAGAAGCTCTGCGACCGCGGTCTTGACCGCCCATCCGACAAGAATGACCATAGTCGTGAACGTGGGATGACAGTCTAACACGACTGTGCGTACAATATCGGGTCAGCCAGGGACATTTATGGTTGGGAGAGAGTGGTCTACCTCGAAGACCGAAACCGGCAGCCAAACCACCGAGCACGTTCCGTACTACCCATTCGCGATCGAGCTTGTCCTCGTCCCAAATTTCGAGTGCGCTAAGTATCCAAGGGTTCTCGTATGGTGCATCAAATCGATATGGACCCTTTCCTGGAAGTGATAACGATGGGCGCCAAATTGTGAGCAGAAAGAGCAGAAAAGATTTCGTAAATGACGAGTAAAGGATCGCCAGTGGAATGTGTGACATCCTAAGAACGAACAAAATCAGCTGTTTGACATCGCATTAGAAAGTGGACGCCTCACTTGAACTGTTGGCGTACGCCAGACACCTCGTTGGAGCGAAAAGCATTCCAAGACCCAAGCCAATCAGAGAATCCGAGCACAATATATGAGGCAAGCACAACTCCCGCGTGAAACGCGACCGTTTCTGCCGGAGTATGATCCACTGAGCGGTGCAACGGAACTCGGGATAACGGACCTATCAAGCAAGCCACAAGAATACGCAGAAACACCACGTTTGTATTAGCGCTCCATTGCGAGAGGTCTGCAGCGATCTGCGGGTCTGGGAGCTCATTATCAGACATCTCCCGTGGGTATCCTAAGTTGGGACATACTGAGCTGGGCCCAACGTATAACTAACGTTCCGTGCGTCAAATGATGAAGGGAAGATGATTGTATGCTACTGACACGCGTCGACCAGCACCAATCCACTTCCGAGCTTCAGGATATGTAACCATCTGGCCTGGTTCGCAAATCGCATAAGTAATGGTTGTGCGATGGGTGAACAAGCAACCTTGTCCCTGGCAAGAGCCTTTTGCCGTGCAATGTCAGCGGTCGCTGCGTCTTCCACAACGTCGGTCACGCAGTTCGCGTCCTTGGATCGAGCATCGAGAACTTTGGTTTTCTCATATGCTTTACGCGGCTCGGTCCCTCTGTTGTACAGCAAGTGACGGTATACGCCTCTCTTCAGCAATATAAGGTCAAGCAGAAGCGTGAGCGTATCATGCTCTACGTAGGGATCCGCAAAGACAAGACATTTATTCTGTGATCGTTTTAATTTACGTTTCCGCCATTCAGAGTGTTGGGTAGGACTAACGCATTGTTCAAGGCGCAAGTTGTAGGCAGACTCGTATACGGTGTAGAGGTGAGATATTGGCCGCGCACAAGTGATGCAAATGGCCATCAAAAATCAGAAGGATGATATAATGGTACTCATGCCTTGTGGTTGAGGCAGGAGAACCAACCGACGTGGTAAGCGTGAGAATATCATACTTTCTCTTCCTTCCTCTCACGTCTTGCGCTCAAAAACAACCATGGCTCGAACTCCTGGTGTGATTTTTAAAGCAACAGAATAGGTGAACTTTCTATTTGAACACATTCACGGAAAGATGCGCTTTTTTCAAACTAGAGTATCTGAGGACCTCGGTCCCATGGTGTCAATTGTCTACCCGCTGACCTCCTCATTTTCTCAGTTCTCTAACCAGAAGCTGACCCTCCTCTGTAGACGAATGTATTCACACGCAATTCGTCGCAAGAATAAGAGGTTACCGGTCAGTAACTATTTCTTCTCGTACTACTGAAACGATGTTATCATGGAGTTACCGCCTGATGCACTCTCATGAGCTGCAGTCTGACGACACCTCCTGGCTATTTTTTTTTTCTTATCTGATCTTTTCTCCTCGAGGAATGACGCTTCTAGTTACTAACTGACTGTCTTAGGTAGACCATCTGACCGAAGAATCTTGGTTGTCTTCTGGAGGCTGGGAACCAGTGAGTAGAATATCCCTTTCTTCACTCGAATGATGCTTTTTACACGATGGTCTTCGTATGATTGCTGCCGAAAAGGCCCGTTCAGCTCAATTTTCCCGGGCATCCCTTTCTGATTCTCTAACATGGTATCCGTGCTGAATGTCACACTAACTCTTCATCTAACATAGGTCTCCTTCCCAAACTATCACTTGGAAGTTGGAGGTAACTTAGGAGTAGTCGCATGTTCCTACCATCCTAGTTGTTTTATAATGTATTTTTGCATCTATGAGCTAGCAACACCAATTCAGCGAGAGATCGAAATAACGACCAACAACCTCCGCAGCCTCAGGCAATGAAGGGGAACATTGCTTTCCTCCCCTTGGGATAGGCGTTTCCGAATTCCTTTTTATAAGCAGCATGTTTCTTGGCAGCCCAGATGTACATTTGTCCGGTGGCCACGATCAAGAAACCATAGGCTTTATGTTCTTTGTCAGAAAAAGTCTGGACATGTGGAAGAAGTGACCTTACCAGTCCAGCTTCCGGTCATGAAGGCAATGGCAAACCATACAAGACTCTCAAAGAAATAATTAGGGAAAGACACGAGCGAGAAACCGTATCCCTGGGGGATAGCTCGTTTACGGGACCCAGCTGGACGAAGGTTGCGAAGGTTGATGTGCGTAATCAAATTGGATATCTCGGCGAACTTGGTTGCGAAGAGGCGTAAGACCCACAAACGAGATGAGAAGAGCAAAGAGAACTTACTGCCCAAACTGCTGTCCAGGCCCAAATGAAGACAGGGTCATTCCGCGACGTACCACGAATATAGGGAGACATCGCGGAATACTGTGGGCCGTAAATTGCCAGCGCCAGGAAGAGTCCTATATGCATTGGGGGTTTAAAATGTGGACTTTGCTGAATCGCACCAGATACACGTACCGCTACCGAGATGATAATGGGCTGAACTGTACAAGAGAATAAATGTGAACTGGCGGAGCGACAATAAGAAGTGCTCACTTTTTGAAGATGTTCATGAATGGCATGGTGCCATGAGAAAAGCGGTGGATACTGGGGCGAACGATCTTAGCCTTGCTCGAGTGAGATGTATGGACGACTCACAAAAGTGTTTCGAACTCGCGCTTTGCAAAGTGAATCATGACAAGTGCATATACGAACCTGCGAGTCACATGAATGCCTGCGAGACAAAAAGAAGAGGGAGATGCAGACCGTTGCAGCATGCTGTGGTAGACTGGACCACCCCAGATGTATTCAGGGAAGTGGTACAATATAGGGTGTATTACCAGTGGGCCAGCCTTTTCAACCGCGTAAGTTCCATCAACGAAGGGACTAGCTTGACGCGTCAACTCACGTATTCGACCAAAAAGACCGTCTTCCAGCTGATCTGATGACCAAGATCCTTGACGAGCAGCTCACCACCATCCACAACCCCCACTTCCGCTAATGTAACCTCATCATTGAGAGTTTTTTTGCTGTCTTTCAGAGTGATTCTTTGACGCGCGGGGTAAAACTGGAAGATGTCGGAGGTTATACTACGCAGAGCCGCATGAAGGCTAAACTCACATTGGGGAAATTTTTGGCAATGGCGGCTTTCAGGTCGCCTATTGTCGCGTCTTCGACCTTTTTGCCTGCTATATCGATTTGACTGGGAAGCCCACGAGCAATGGAGATAGGCTTTCCAGCCGGCGACACTGTGACGGAGACCATCGTTGCACCGTGGCACGTGAGGTTTGAACACGATCAAGGCTTTTATGTCCGGTTACTCGGCCGGCAATTCAAACGCGATCAATACAGTATTCCTGGACCCGTAGGGGACGGTGGGTCCGAACAAGGCGTAACGCTTACTAACTTACTAAGGCTCTCAAGCCATTCAAATATTGAATGCCATATAAATCATTGCGCAATTCGAGCGAGCAAACGTACCAGTTTCCAGCCTCTGAGCAAGCATGATTTGTGCCACTCTTCTGTCCATTGCCCAATTGGTGGTGTTGGGCAGCGCAACCGCGTCCACCTTCGCCGACGATAGGGAGCTACCACGCCACCGCCTTCAATTATTGAACCAGACGTGTCAAGAGATTGCAGCCTCTATTTCCGCTGCATCAGACGTTTACGATATTGGTCCGTTCATCCACATTTCCTTTCTGTTTGAGTTGGGGCTCAAAGATGATTCACGTCGCAGAATCGCTCAACTACACACAGGATATCGCACACTGGGTATCTTCAAGCACCCAAATCGCAGCATGCTCGTTTGAGCCTGGTACTGTAGAGGATGTCGGTATTGCAGTGAGTACGTTTTGTTCAATTGACGTGCCTTCATTCACGAAGGAGATTACTTCCAGCTACAAATTATCGGCAAAACACGAACCCCATTTGCGGAGAGTATCGTTCAGGCTGCGGACGACTCGAAGCTTACAATATACTCTTACAGGTCAAAGGCGGTGGGCACACCGCTAACCCAGGGTTTTCGTCGACTGTTGGAGTCCAGATAGCGATGACCAGATTTTCCGATATAGTTTACGATTCTGAAGCACAAACGGTGACGGTGGGAGCAGGTCTGATTTGGGACGATGTTTACGCAGCGCTTGAACCACACGGAGTGAATGTGGTTGGTGGGCGATCATCTGGTGTAGGTGTTGCTGGGCTTATACTCGGTGGAGGTACGTTCGAAGCACATATACGATTGATATATTCTTCGACACGACCATATGATAGGGTACTCCTTTCTCACGAACCAGTATGGTCTGGTCATTGACAACGTACAAGCGTTTGAACTGGTCATGCCCAATGGGACCGTTATCGATGTCACAGATACATCGAGTCCTGACCTTGTTTTTGCTCTGAAAGTATGTGCTTTTGTAGACATGACTTGGAAACCTAATTGGTCTCTTTGTAG
>QGOI01003344.1:0-25579 GCA_003313885.1 Boletus sp. MG55
GGGCTCGACCGTGCTACATTTTATTTTCTATTAAGAGTACTCACCATATATTTTCAGAGTCTTTCTGTGTGCTATTTTCAAAATAAAGACGGTAGTATACAGGTGAATTCACTTATATTTTACCATAAACTGAGCTAACATGTTGTATCCGTGATAGCCCGGTTTAAATAATCAATTGCCTGCGGTGTGAGGATCGGCCGAGCAACCATCCATAGTGCCATATTCAAGTTCTGCGAGTCTGGCAGTCCTTAATTGTCCGATTCCCAATCAGACCATTGTCGGATGCGAGCATCGCGACTACCTCTACGTTCACGACGCAATGACATCGGCGTTCCATGTGTCCATCTGGTAGGCTCTGGTCCAGTGTAACATATTTGACGAGACTAGCTACTAAGATCGTCGTAGTGGTGGTGGATTAGGCGGGCTGACGCTAGCTTTGGTCATCGGGAAGTATGGCACACTCCCGGTTGAAATTTTCGAAGCTGGTCCTACAATCACCACCGTTGGTGCTGGAATCAGTCTTTTTGGGAGGACCATGGACATTATGAAAGAGCTGGGGTTGTATGACGAGCTTGTCAAGATGGCTATCAGACCTCCACAGGAAAACACCGGTTTGTCTATTTTCCGTCCATACTCTACTTTACCCATTCACAACACCGTTCAAATTTAGGTCAGAATTTCAGAAAGTCTGATCAACGAGATGGGTATCACTGGTTCACAATAAACTTGACATGTGAGGACGTGCGTTGAATGACTTGTAGTGTCTCTGATTTTTTTTGTTGCAGGTGGGTTCTTGTCCCTCCACAGAAAAGACCTGGTAGACTTCCTCCTGCGTCACATCCCTGCTTCTTGCAAAATCCACACATCTAAGAGGCTCGAATTCTACGATGTTAATTCCGAAACAGGGAAAATAGCGCTGTATTTCTCTGACGGTTCTACCGCCGTGACGGACGTGCTGGTGGGCGCTGATGGTATTCGCTCGGCGACGCGCAAAACCATGTACCAGAAGCTCGCTTCCTTAACCCAAGACGATGACTCCAGAAAGGGATTGCTGGAGTGTATTGATCCTGTGTGGACGGGTAGCCTGGTGTATAGGAATCTACTTCCGACTGCGAAACTCCTGAAGGAGTACCCCGATGTCGCAGCGCCGATCGACTTGACATTGGTGAGCCACATCGCCAGTTTGCACTTGTGGAATGCTTATCTCTGTATCCAGCATCTTGGAAAGAACAAGGTAGGGGCGATGCAATTTCGGACTCTTCCTAACACTGACCAGTGAATGCCTCGGTTAGCATGTTATAACATTTCCGATCTCCCAGGGGCGGCTGATCAATGTTGTCATCTACATTCACAACAGTGATGCATTTGGGACACCATTCGAGGGTCGCTGGGTGGAGTATGTATCTGAGAAGGAAATATTAGACCAATTCGAAGACTGCGAGGTTCGTGTGAGAGCAATAGTGAAGGTATCTGATAATATCTTTACTTGCTTGTTCTTTCCTGACACCATCAAAGTGTGTCGAGAGGCCGTCGAGATGGGCATTGCATTCCCTCCGACCCCTGCCCCATTATGTCGACGGGAACGCTGTCTTACTCGGAGACGCAGTGAGTTCTATCCGAGTTTGTGGTAAGCCTCAACGCATCTGAAGATACCATAGGCACATGCTATGGAGCCGCACTTTGGGGCAGGCGCAGGACAGGCAATGGAGGTGACTACGCCTAGTTAACTTCACCTTAACTATATCAATTCACCATTCTCTACGCCGGAAGGACGCATTCGTGTTGGGCCGCTTGCTGACACACGAGTTAACGCATCAAGGGAACGTCACTGATGCATTGAAGACTTACGAAGAAGTCCGCTTGCCGTTTGCGAATAGCGTCGTCCAACGATCTCGGGATATGGGGCGCCATTATGGTTTACAGCGCGTCTCCGCGCATGGCTGGGTACCTGCCCACGACGGTCCAGAGGAACTTGATTATGTGCGCAAGTCGATGGAGGATGCATGGGAGTGGCAGAGCGGGTCTGCATGGGTGTGGGGTGACGCAGAGGAGCGCTGGCGCGCGAAGTGTAGCACGTGTGCGAACCTGTAGTCGCTCTCGCAAGACAAGGATGGAATGGAATACATGTTACGGTAGCTAATCACTCGCTTTACCGTCACATGAGCCATCGCATTCATTGTACATGTAGAACGTACTTTCAAAATATATTATGTACCCAAAAGTACTGTTTGATATCAGGACGACAAGTTGCGGCAGAGACACCTCCACCTCGGGTGTGAGTCACTGTTCCGCCCGACAAGGTGAGCTCTGCTGCGTCCGAGTTTGCTTGACAGGCCCACTGTTTCCATCTTGCCTGTAATTGGGATGGTTGGATAGCGTCCGGCATCGACGATGCGTTTACTACTTCCAACGGCTTGATCCAGCGCGCCGACAAGCCTCATGTGGGATAGCCAGGTACCCCTGGCCCCACGCCGTGTGATGCTCCCATCCCGACACGCACAGCCTTGAATCTGTGTCGACCAGCTCTGTTTTACGAACCGGGGTAAAGGTGGTGACCTACTATAAGCAAGGCGAGGCTGGCACGAGACGCGCGTAGGACTTAGTCGCTGTTCGGTGTCCCAACCCACCCCACAGCTCGTTTCACCCGACAGTGAGTCGGGCACCGTCTTGGCACGGGCTGGAAAAACCTTCGGTTTTTCGCCCACACCATCATGGAGTCCGTAGCACATCGTTCATGTATCTACGCTCGTATACATCCTCTTCTCTCACACTCAGCAGACTAGGCTCACACGCATAGATAAATCGGCTAAATGAAAACCAGCGGAGCTACGACTTACCGTCACTCACTGAAGTACTTAATCGCTTTTAGTCGGAAAGATTGCAAAACTTCACGATTGATACAAACTCAAGCAGCTTCAGAAAAGACAAATCCACTGCGGTGGTAATGAACCATACATCATGTTAGTACCGCGAACGATCAAACACGCTTCCCGCTCATGGCTGCTTTCTTCTTCGCCTCTACCTCTGCTGTCTTGGCTGTACGAGGCAGTGCTCTGTCAATGTTCGCACACAGGATCAGAGGTTGGTGATACGAACCTTCCGCCTCAGCCTTGCGCTTGGCCTGTGCAGCCTCACGTTCTTCTCTAATCTTCTTCAGCCGAGCGAGATCCGACTTTGCTTCGTCCGTCTTGCCAGCAACATGAAGCTAAATGATCGGATGAGATGCATCGTTCGATCGCCGAGCGTATGCGCGCAGACCTTCCAATAATGATCCTTGGCTTCCTGCTTCTCCTTTGCCTCCCTAAGGGTACAGGATCCCGGTCAATTGCAATCAAGAAGCACACCACGACCAGACAACAACTCGATCGGGACTTCAGGCCTACCTTTCCTTCCGAGTCAACTCTCTTGAACCAAGGTCCGAGATGTTGAGTTTCTTCTCGACGTGATTGGGATTAATGAGATCCGCATCCTCGCCGTCTTCGTCTATCCCTTGTTTCTGGGCTTGTTTCTCAGCGGTTTGTTTCTTCTTAAGTTCACGTCGTTCAGTGCGCGTCAGTTCTGGCTGTGCGGAGGCACTCGGTCCAGCTTCCTCCTCGTCTTCCTCCCCCTCGTCTTCGTCTTCGTCTTCGTCCTCTTCCTCTACCGCATCTTCGTCCTCCTCCTTGTCGCTCTCGTCCTGCTGGGCATTCTTACGATGGGACCTACATAATGATGAGAACACTGTCAAGTGATGAAATCACACATACGATCTCGGTGTAGCTATCCCATCTTTATCAAGCTCCATGTCCCGACTGAACACGCCACCCACACCGTCAGCACCATCCGATCGCGATCGTCACGCGGCGCTCACCTAAAGTTCCTACCGCCACCGCGCTTGGTCTTGAACTTTCCTATGAGATCGTGTGTTAAATTACCAAGGCACAAATGAATTCTGAAATTTATTTACCTGATCCTCTGACCATGTTCAACAATGGGATGTATGGAGTACAAGGACTGGCCGGGGGTTGCAGTGGCTGTAGATAAGACGGCGTCCTAGTCATCCCCAAATTTGGAAATCACGACTTATTTGCTTACATCAGCGACGTTGCCCGACTCCTCCGCTCACTGAGGCAAAGCCATTCATTATTGAACAAGACAGGATGACGACGATACCGTCCCGCCTCGCGCAGGTCTCGCGCATGTCGAGTAATCCTGAAGAGGCTCGTAGGCGTGTCATCGATCTCTACAGAGGCTGGATTCGCGCCGTAAGTCGTCTGCAGAAACTTGTGTGAGGCTCTTGCTGACCACCGGAATATTTGAACGCAGGCACCCGAAATCGTCTCCTTGTACGCCATCCCCTTCACACCTGCATACGTCCGACACTGCATTCGCCAAAAGTTCGAAGCCAACAGACACGTTACCGATCCACGCGCAATCGAGGTCCTCATACACAAGGGCCGCCAAGACCTCCAAGAGACCCTCAATTGCTGGAAACAGACGGACCATGTGATGGGCGTTCTTCTCAAGGTGGATGAGAGGCCGCAGCGCACGTTCTTGCAAAAGTTTTTCGAAGGTGCATGTTTCTGCCGTCGCATACGGTGCACTGTGTGGATAGGATGCTAACGTAGTGTGATAGGCAGAGACGAGGATGCTGTTCGGCCGGCCGCTTCTGGTGTCGTATAGCATGCCAGATCGCCCATGTCGCGTTAAATGTAGACAATCCAATATCTATGCCGTCTTTGCGGAATCACCTACCGTCTGACCGTGTATCACTGACCGATGAGCGTCACGTACATACTGATCGTTTACAGGTCTCAATAAATTCTCTCCCAATTGGATGTTTGTCCAATCTTCTACAGAGACCCTGTGTGCGTACTCTACCCAGAAAAAAATGCGACCACCAACTAAACACCAATGTTGACCTTCACACTTCCAGCCCAGGCAAGAAACGTAGTTGCATAGAGCTGAGCGGCTGGTCGAATTTTTTGCGACCCGTGTTCCATGTCTTCATACAGTTGACCATACCTCCTCAATCCGTAGAGCTATATTGTTGGCACTTTATAAACGCCATGTCAATATTGGCCTCCCGTATGAGCCCAAGGACAGATTCAGCCCGGAAGGATGTTCGTAGACGCCCAAAAACTTGTTTTTGCGCGTGGGACGTCGCGGTGATCATGTACTAGACGTACGTCCATGACAGCCAGCTGATCCTGGATCGGCGAGTCTGGAAAGAAATTGGGCCCTGGATACTTCATTCCGTCCCTCATTGGTATATTGATGGTCGAGATCTTACCATGGAGCAATCAGGTTGGGGTTACTCCTTGCGGTTTGGCTTGTCACTATTAGCATCACCGGATTCGTCTTGGCCATCTCCTGCTTGACCAAGGTGACGCGGAAGAGGGTTCGTTCGTCCACCTTTTGTCGTGTCGTCACGTCTTTCTCAGGTGAGCGTGTATCATGGTGTAGATCACGACGAACGCCATCATGCTCAGCGTCTACTGTATCAGAAACGCAGCGGGCCCATTCATGTACTAATCGCGGTAAAACCAAGGTGTGTCCTTCCTTTTTCCTTTTCTTTCCTGACTTGCACTACGATAGGGTGTATCGCATATGCAGGAACCGTATCCCGTGGATCGTCATTGGCATCTGTTACCTCATGCGCCCGTTTTTGTTGTCGGTCATTCGCTGGTTTATGGCGCGGGAGAACGCCCGGAGAGACGCTGAACCGGTCGAGGAAGCCTGAAGAGGAATATGTTATCAAGAAGGCATTCGAGGAGGGGACGTGCGTGTGGGCCAATGTGGGCAAGGCGCGGCGTTGTCGTTGCCGTCGTTTTCGGTGTCGACGTGGATGGATGCCGACGGGATCTTCGACAGGAATTCATGGATCTGACGGACCGGCAGAATCGCGATTTCAGATACGTGCTTTAAGGAGAACTAGTACGCATCACTGATAGAATGTATCATGGCCGCCGGAAAAGGCTGATGGAAGCATGTATACATATCGGATGCAACAAGCTGCACACGAGTATCAGATACTGGTATAATCCAATCGTAGACTTGTCCCCGCCCGCAGGTTTCACTGATACGCTTGGTAGGACCGAAATGGGCATGATGGCCCTCGGCCGCCAGACACAATTTCCTACGTCGTCAGTGAGCGGCATGACGACGAGATGAAGGGAAGGGCAGAGAGGGGGAGCAACGAGGAATAAAAGACAAAAAAAGGGGATGGAAACGATGACAAGCAAAACGAGAGGAAGAGGAGGAACGACAAAGAGAAGAAAGGACGACAACCGGCGCAGCACGTACGTCAGAAACACATACCACTGGCAGACCGACCCGCTTGCCTTTCGGTCGGGTGGGTGCGGAGGTAGATGGTAGGGTGGTACTAGAATATGAATGCTGTGATGAGGTATTAATTTTTAGAATATTCCCCTCAAGGCGGGGTCATTCAACATGCCTCGATCTTCACCCGCTTGTCGGGGGCGGTCATGTGCCAGGGCGTCCATTGTCGAGCATGAATGGACGTTCGCAATGACCGAGCGTTCCACGAACTTCAGCTAGCCGACGCATGAAATATCCGACAACATATTCGATAACAATTACAGACAGCGAGTATGAGCAAGGCTAAACGAGACAAGCTAGACAGCGAACGAGGATATAATAAACTATGCACCGATATGTACATACAGAATGCGTTGATCAAACGGTATATCCACCAAGTTATTCATCGTCCTGTTCAGTGCGAACGCCGCACGGGTATGGTCCAGACGACCAGCCTCGTCCATCATATTGTCGTAAAACATCGACGTGATCTTGTTAGTCTCACCATCGTCCACGGCCCACATCGTCCCAATCACAGAGCGGAACCCGGCGAACTGCATCGCCGACGCGAGATGAATAACCTCGTCTGGACTCTCCTCGTCTCCAACCGTCGTATGACATGCGGATAGATATGCAAACTCGGGGTTCTCCAACTCGCACCGGATGATATGTTGGATGGTAAAGTGTCCGTCGTGGAGAGCAAACGCGGACGCAAAGGGCTGCTCCCGGTCCGGGAGACCGTGACATGCGAGGTGAACCCACTCGTTCTTGCTCAGCTCCTCGGAGACCCGGGAGATACACGAGTCCGGACCTTCGATGCGCGTGAATGTGGCGTGTCCTTCGATACGCTGGCCAACGATGGCCAGTTCGCTGCCGACAGAAACGAGTTCACCCTCGCCTGCAGCTTTCGCTTGGCCTATGGCAACGAAATGTTTCCCTTGGGTTATAGAAATCGATGGATCGTGCCGTCTAGCACGAATGAGGGCAGTCAGGGTTGGGGTGTAAGACGAGATGTAGCAATGGGAAAGATTCGGTTGGCCCCTCCGATATGGACCAGCAGCATGCAACGGTAGAAGAGAGAACTCGGCAGTAGGGCACCACCAGATACGTGACTGAGCAGGAATTGCCGTCTGGAGGAAATCGACGATCGGGGAGACGATCTCGTCCCAGAGTTCCCGCAGGAAAATGCCGAGATCTCTCCTGACGTCCATCTTCTTTGCACGCAATGTCAAGGATTGGAGATGCAATGACAAGTCTTGAACATGATCCTTTGTGATTTGCAATGGGATATGGATCGGATCTCTGTCAACGAAGATAACCAACGCATCACATGTATACTGGCTTGCATTCACGATGATAACAGGCCCGCCACTGGCTGCGCGTTGGAGATCGGAGAAAAGCGAGGGGAGAAGGAAACGCGAGAGTCCGGGTAGCTCGCGGATACTGGATACAACTCCTTGCATATGGAGGTTGAGACGACACACCCGATCGTGCTGATCTGCACTGGGTGAATTGATGGCATCGCGAATGATTGAGGCCAGCCGGGTGAACTTGTCTGCCAGGGTCTTTCCTGCAGGGCTGGATGCAGTGACTTCATCAAGCGGGGAATGGAGGCGAGTAAACTGGTTCCAAAAGACACCCCGTCCCTGTTCCAGCAACTCGACTGCATTTGTGGGATCCTGATTGCGAAGACAAGCTGAGAACGCATCCACTGCGAGCGACGACGTGAGTTCCTTGAGGATGGGTAGATGTTGGGGTAATGATGGCAACGTAGCGAGATGCTGAACAAGCAATCGAATGGATGTTTCATATGCGAGAACCGTCGTGGGGTGGTGGAAGTTTTCAGCGGCATTGACCCATGCCTTGGCAGCTAGTAGATCATGTGAAGACAGGGTTTGTGGAATATGTGCCAACTCAGAATATAGACTGAATATGTCCTCCTTGTCCTTTAGCTGGTTCGACTGCGTGAACCGAGTACGGAGGTAGCGTGCAAGGTCGCCCAGTGACCGTGATCGATCAGGGTGGCCAGATGGACACAATGGGAGTGCATCTCGGGCAAGGTCAATGGCCTCGTCGAGGTTCATCATTGTCCCAAGCTGGTGGTACCGGGTGGAGAGGTCAACTGCAAGGTTGTTCAAACGCATTGGCCGGTCTGGGTGCCCTCGTGGGCAAAGGTCGAGTGCATCTCGCCCGAGGATAATGGCCTCGTCGAGGTCTGTCACTGCCCCGACCTGGTTAAACCGCGCGGAGAGATAGACGGAAAGGTTGTTCAAGGTCGTGGAACGATGTGGGTGCTCTCCTGGGCAAAGGTTGAGTGCTTCTCGTCCGCGGATAATAGCCTCGTTGAGATCTGTTATTACCCCAACTTCCTTGAACCGAGTGGACAGATAAAGAGCAACATTGTTCAAAGAGGTTACTCGAAGATGGTGTCCTTGTGGGAGAAGTTCGAGTGCTTCTTTGACGTGGAGAATGGCCTCGTCGAGGTCTGTCATAGCCCCGAGATGCGTGTGCCGAGTGGAGAGACTCTCTGCAAGGTTGTGCAATGACGTTGACCGGTCTGGGTACCCTACTGGGCGAAGTTTGAGTGCTTTTCTGGCGAGAACAATGGCCTTGTCAAGGTCCGCCATTATCCCGAGCCGCTTGTACCGAGTGATGTGATGAACTGAGAGGCGGTCCAAGGAGATCGAACGATCTGGGTGCCCTTGAGGGCGAAGCTGGAGTGATTCCTGAGCGAGGAGAATGGCCGTGTCGAGGTCCGTCGTTTTCCCAAGCCGGTTGAACCGAGTAGAAAGAGAACGTGCGAGACTGTCTAAGGGCATTGAACGATCTGGGTGCCCACGTGGGCAAAGGTCCAGTGCTTCTCGGCCGAGGACGATGGCCTCGTCGAGGTCTTTGATTGCCCCTAGCTGCTGGTACCGAGTGAAAACAGCATCTGTAAGGATGTTCAAAGGTATTGACCGAACAAAGTGCTGTCGTGGGCAAAGATCGAGCGCTTCTCGCCCGAGGACAATAGCCTTGTTGAGGTCTCGAATTGCACCAAGCCGCTCGTACCGAGTGGAGAGAGCATCTGAAAGGATGTTCAAGGACATGTTATGATCTAGGTGCCCTCGTGGGTGAAGGTCGAGCGCTTCTTGCCCGAGGGCAATAGCCTCGTCGAGGTCCGTCAGGACCCCGAGCTGCTTGTACCGACTGGATAGATGCATGGCAAGGTTGTTCAAGGGCGTTGACCGAAGAGGGTTCCCTCGTGGGCAAAGATCAAGTACTTCTCGGATGAGAACAACAGCCTCCTCGAGGTCCAACATCACCCGAAGTTGGCTGTAACGATCCCCAAGATGAAATGCTAACTGATTCAGTGAGAGAAATCTAGCAGGGTGGCCGGGTGGGCAAATTTTCAGTGCTTGACGATCAAGGACGATCGCCTGGTCAATGTAATCGGTCCCGCCTCCGAGTCCTTGCGCAAACTTGGCGAACAAGGAATCTGCCCGTGAATGCAGCTGTTCAACTGACACGCGTATCATGTCGCTGCTCTCCGCGCCGACTGAGGAAAACAAGTACCTTTTGAGTCCATCTGGGCTGACCGAACTTGATTCAATATGGTGGACATTGGTGGTTTGCGACAACACTCGGCGTGTCAGTGTAGGCAGGACCAAAAAGGCAATAATAAAACCTGTATGTTGGAAACGGGTCCCTGGGAATAATTGCGGGCCTCTCATGTGGTTGGCTCGCTTCCGCAACTTGACCGCAGTATTCTTCCCAGTAAGTATGTACTGCATCTTCTACTTATATGAGGAACGAGTAACCTGCAAGTATAACATGCCATCACTCATCCGAGTCACGATTGGACCTCTCGGATGGCTTCAATTTCGACGGGTCAAATCGCGTAGTTGCGTTCGACTTGTTGGGTCCTCGACCTGGGCACGCTGTTGTCCTGCAACTTATTCGCTCAGGAAGTTGAAAAGCCCATCGCGATTCTGGCAGGATGTCGCAACCACTATAATGGTGACCGCAGGCTCCAGGAACCAGGATGACTACTAGCGACTCATTGCCACGGTAGCGTGCCTGGTCGCCGGTATACTGTGCTGGAGCTCGTATGTCTGGCGGCGTGGCGGCGTGGCGAGACCATGATGAGGGGTTGGCGCTTGATCAAGTAGATCATCAGCACAATCTTTTGTCGGCCATGATACGAAAGTGACATGTGCACACGGTGTCGTCGGACGACCTGGAACCACGAGCGCTGTCTTGGCAGGAGAACAGTAACTGGATGTAGTATATTGGCCTCGGGCGAGACCCGTTTTGTGAGTACACGATCTCACATGGATGCGCTTGATACCATTCATAAGTCGGAAATTTATCACTAGTACCGTACTATGACTTCGGCCAGCTGATCGTCGCTCGAACTCTCGTTCACAATCCGACGCAGCCTCTAACTTAGTATCAGATTAGCTTGGTCACGGTGGTATGGCTGATAGATCTGCCCGTGTGACTAAGCATCAGTGTTCGACAGCCATATTGGCCTGGGCCATCATCAATATTAATGCATCATCCTTGGTCCAAGTATAATGCGTCGCACTGGCGAATCCCGTAAGCGCGCTCCAGATGTGGCATCGCGCGCTCACGTTCCTTCTTAGTACACTTGTACACTTGGCCGGTCAAGGGCTCACGCTGTGGATGACTTTTAGACAAGGTTCTCCCTCTGCGAAGGAGGCGTGCCTGCATACCGTCGTGTCGGTAAGCAACCGCGGGCCTCCTCATGCAGCTCAGTCAATCTGAACTAGTAAACAGCGACCTGGTCTAAGAACGTTCCGCTCGCGCGCGCCTTGTCCAGCATCATATCCTTTGAGAGACTCGTTCGGCTCAGACTACAGATGCGCCCAGATTTGGTTGGGACCCTCTGTTGTTCCCCCTTAATCTGGGCCGTCTGCGATTTCGGAACCCCTGAGCAGCCACTGTTGCGAACAGTTTATACTACATATTGGTCATTGAATGTGACCTCTGCATTTGAATCATGATTGGCACGGCGAATGTCTGGAAAGGTCCCATGCCCGATCCGCAGCAGCCGTGGTGTGTCATCCCTCAACTATCAGCGGGTTCGGGAGGGACAAAGATGAAGCGCTGGTGCGTCAAACTAAATTCTTATCGTATCTATCTCCCTCCATATCTTTCTTTCATGGTTTTGATGATGTCAATGGGATCCTGCATAAATACCTCCCATGGGATGCGCGCGTATGGCTCTTGACCACCCGCACCGTTTTCGTCTTCCTTGCTCCCTCCTACGTTGTTAACGCTTGCAGAACAGAACAGAACAATGGCCCCTGTTTCTTCCTTCAGACAGAACTTTGATGATGTATCCTATCCTCCTCTTGACGGATCTCTGTTTTTACCAGAGATGATCGAGTTTAATGCAAAGAACAACCCTACACACGTTTTCTACACCTTTTACAATGAGGACGTGAACGACCTCCGCCACGTCTCCCATTTAGAATTCTACCGCGCATGCCAGCGGATCGCCCACGCCGTCCGTCCCGATCGTCAAGGCCCTGACAAGATCGTCGTTTCCATCATCGCCAACTGCGACACCATTCTTTACCAAGCACTCACGATGGGCGTGATCTATGCTGGTCTCGTCGTGCGTTGCAAACCTCGAACCGATCAACCTATTCCTGATCGCGTTCCATTTTTAACAACAGCCGTTCGCAATATCGCCTCGCAATTCATCGGCCGCTGTGGCCAACATGATGCAAAAGACGGGTTGCCGTCACCTGATTGCAACGTGACATTCTCTCGGGACGCTCCTGGACGGGATTAGAACAGAGTTTGGATCGCGCCTCGACGGACCAATGATCAAAGTCGAGATCCACGAACCGCCCGCACTTGTGTACTCATAGGAAACGGCGCGCACGCCGTTCGTGCCTTATCCCAAGGCCGACGAACGACCCACCAACGACGCGATCATGTACTATCTCCACTCGTCGGGCAGCACAGGGTTCCCAAAACCCATCCCGATCACTTATTTGACCGCCGTTCACTGGTGCATCACACGTGAGTATTTGCCATGTTTAATTCGAGACCTCGATTCACTCGACGTGCCACCTTTCAACCTAGCGTCTGTATTAGAGCACGTCAATTTCCCCACAGACATCCGAATTGGTGCGGCGTCGCTCCCGCCGTTCCACACCCTGGGCATGTACGTACAGCTGTGTTATCCCATCGCTTCCCTCAAGAGCGTGTCCATGTACGTCCCCACGTCCTATCGCGAAAGGAGAAGCTCATGTTACGCGCTGGAAAGGGGACGGTATCAAGAAGGCGACGATGGCGCTGTACGTACCGGGTGTATCGTCTTCTCCGAATTCGTGTTCGCGGCATCCACTCAGGTACGCATCCGTAGAGGCGAGCGCCAAGGCTGGGATCGACGTCCCGCTCCCAGCCACCTGGACTCATATCGAGGTCGAGAACTGGTTGATGGTACACGCGGCGGCCGTCAATGCGGGCAAGCCCATCCAGGTCGACGTGGACGTTTTCGGGCATGGTTTCGACAGGTCCGCCCCCGTTCGTTTGCATAACGCTGTCACGTGTGCTAAGCCAGACGCCCGCACACCCGCACCCACTCGCGCAGCTTGTCATCCACATCCCTCAAGAACCGCATCCTCGGGTCCATGAGTGCTTCCGCGAACAAAGAGATTCGAGAAGCAGTGCCTCGAATTAGCCAGAACGTCGTCTTTGCGAACCCTACGCTTCGACGGCTTGCGAGCCATTTGATCCAATGCGTGATTGGCAAGGATGCTTCTCTTTCGTCGAGCCCGGATGCGAAAAAAAGACATCGAGAACATGATTTCCAAGTACTCTGTCGGCTTGAGAGACGAGGTCAGCAGTGGCGTGCCAGGGACTGTGGATGCGTCCCACCATCGCCATGTCGTTTTGTTGACCGGTTCGACGGGCGGGCTGGGCTCGTATCTGCTTGCGTCCTTGTTGAGCCACGAGGACGTAACCATCTTGTATGCGCATTCCAAGACGAGCACGATCCAACAGCGACAGCGCGCCACGTTCGACGATCGCGGGCTCGACACCACCCTTCTCGATTCAGAAAAGCTGATCTACGTCCAAGGAGACGCGGCGCAACCAAACCTGTCGCTCGACGATCGGACGTACGACGAGATTCGCGATTCGGTGACGGTGATCGTCCACAATGCATGGCGGCTGGATTTCAATCTCGCGCTCTCGTCGTTCGAGCCGAACGCGAGGGGAACGCGGCACCTGATTGACCTCGCCCGCGCATCGAAGCGGGCGTTCAAGCCGAGATTCTTGTTCACGTCGTCCATAGCGTCAGTGCAGGGGTGGGATAAGAGCAGGGGCGCGTTTCCGGAGGCGGTGCAGTTGGATGCAGGTGTGTGGGACCTCTCGGAGTACGGTGCGAGCAAGTACATATGTGTCTGAGCGGGTGCGTACATTAAGTGCTTCGATAGTAGACCACGATCTAACCCCTCATCGTTTGTTTTCATGGACAGATCCTTGCGATGAGCGGGTTGCCAGCAACCTCGTTTAGGATAGGGCAAATCACAGGTGGTGCACCGCGGGGTGCGTGGTCGACCACGGACTGGGTTCGCATCATCGCCAAGTCTAGCGTGACCTTGGGCGCGCTTCCCGACGTCATGGCTTCCTCCGCATGCCGTATCGGATGCGATTCTGGATGTTGCGTTCGCAGACGAGGAACTCCCTCTTGCTGTGAATTTGGTGTATCCCCGACCGATCTCATGGGAGTCTCTCATGCAGCCTATCCGCGAGGCTGTTTATCAGAAGCATCTGACGTCATTTCCTCTTCCTTTGATCCCATTCAGCCAATGGGTCGTGCGATTGAACGAGTGGGCAAGCGGAGCGAGGCGAACATCAGACGTGTGATGAGTTTCCATCAGAAACGTCTTTTTAGAGAACGTCCGACCTGTGGCCGCTTACTTATGTTCTATTTTTACGACGACGGGCCTTGAAAAAAAAGCCTGCCATCAAACTGCTTGACTTTATGCGCTTGTTGGCGGAGAGCGATGTAGCGATCCGACGTCAGACGTCTGCCGCAAAGCTGGATCAATCTCTGGCAGAGACGGATGAGGCGGTCGGGTTCACGAATTTCGTTACGGAGGTGGCTCAGTGGGTGAGCAAGACAATGTGGGTGCTCGAGCCGTTCTTGGCTGTTGATGCGATGCGATGGGTCGATTATTGGGTATGGGTGGGCATGTTTGACTCGGAAGGCGTCCAGACTTTGCATCCAGCAGCCAAACGTGCTCACGAGTCAATTTCACCTCCTTCGGGCAACTACATGAGGTTGGCCGCGTGACGGAAAACGAGACGTGACTTGCGCGTTACGAGTCCACGTTTCTCCCTCGTCTTTCTGTTGGTTTGATTTAGATAACGTTCTGGTGTTCACGATGGATGTACCAGTAGTATGGTATTCTGCCGGCCTCTCAGGTCCCGGAGACCGGCTTGGATGGATCGACTGCATTCCGTGTACCTTTGGTTGAGGCGAAGAATGCGGACCCGACGACCCAGGAGATCGAATGGAATGGAATGTGTAGAATCGACGACGCGAGATCTGTTTTTCGGAGGTGAGAACGGAGATCACTCGGGCATTCAACTGGCTCGAGCAGGATGAAAATGTGCCGTCTGCCGCCGTCGCGTTCCGAGGCACGCTGAATGGACCCCTTTTTTTTCCTATAAGCTGGCTGTGTTCTACATTCCTGACATGGTGAATGGCGAGATGTTGATGGGCTAATGGAATGAGGAAAAAAAAACGAGAAGCACTCCGGCGCAGCCGCCGGCGCCAGCACGTGTTGGGTGAACGAAAAAGTGCAGTTGTCTTGTTCTGATCACTTTATAATGGTCCAGCCGTGCACACCGTCCTCTTGCTCTTCCTCCTCGATCCACTGTTTAATCCTTGTCTTAATACCCCCCTCCAATCCCACCCATCGGAGTCCCCTACGCTCGCTAGAAATCCCGTGTATCATTCTCAATAGGTAATTCGCCATCCTCACTGCCTCCTCGTCAGAAGCAGGATCACTCAACACTTCGTTTTCAGTTCTCGCCCTCTCTGCGTGTATCCTATATTATAGAAGGAAACCCAACGCCGTCAATGGAGTGCCCCATTCTGGTTTGGATGCTCTCGCTCAATCGCGATGTCACGACAGAGGTGTGTGTGTGTCTGCCATGGCGCATTGCGCCACTCGGCGTGACGGATCGCGCTCTTTTCCAACCGTCCGCATCCCACTTGCATAGGAATACGACAAGTGTTATAATCTCGTGAGAGAGTGTTCGCCACATGCGAGGATAGCCTATGATTGCACGTCTATCGAATCTTTTCGTGAGTCTGTCGTGCATGCTCCATCTTTCGAGTACACCTCTCTTGCATCTTGGCCCTCTTTACCTCGGCATGTTGCTCACACTTATACATGCAGGCCAGGTCATATCACAAATGTTACCACTCCTCATGATGCGACACAGACGGATATCAAGAACAAAGTGGAAAGACTGCGAGACCTCAAACGGGAAGCACTGGATAGAACAGGTCTGTCTGTCCAGTCGTCTTCTTGTTCCTCCTTCGCATCGCCAAGAATCGCTTATCATACTCTCCCCTTGCATCTTCCCGTCCCATCACATTCCATAATCACACAGTCGCCAGACGACATGCCACCAGAAAAGTTTCTCCAATCGATGATTGGATACCATCTCGCCTACGACAATTCGTTGTGCGGCATGGTCATGACCCAGGGCCGCCAACGACAAGTCATCAACATCGGCCTCGGCATCAAACAGCTCTCCGTAGAACCTCGCGGCGTGTCCGTAGCTGCCTATGCCGAATCGTTTGCCCACAAGGTTCGTTTTACCCTCTAGTAACTAACATCGCGTCCTGACATCATCGACACGCGCTGATCTTCGTGCCTGCTCTTCTTATCCGCCCCTTTTCCCAAAATGACAGCTGACGCCGATAGAGTTGACGTTTATTGCACCCGAGCTTGGCGACGAAGTCGTGCTTCGTCGGCTGTGTATCCTCCTCTCGCTCAAAGCAGCCTACATCAAAGCGGTGGGTCAATCCCGCGGATTCGACTGGTCTCGACTCGAGTTCAACATCCCCAACGAGAGCGCGCGCGGGGACGACCATCCGTTGCAAGGTTGGGAATTCCGGGTGTTCAAAGCCCAGCTCGGCGTGCAGCGCGGCGGGACGGTGGTCGAGGAATCGTACCAGTGCGCGTGTGCCTTCTTTCGGGGCACGAAAGAGTCCAAGTTTATCTGGCACGACAACGCAAAGGATTTGGAAGCTTGGGTGCAGTTCATCAACATCGATCAGATGATCAAGGTCATTCCAAAGCTGACGGCCTGAGTGTGGCGATCGGCTTTTGATCCCTTTTTTCTTTTCCTTGTCTTTGGTCCTTGTTGTCTCCTCTCACCTACGTTTGTATCTCTTTTCGTTCTTGGTGCTGTTGTTGAGCAGCTCGATAGGTATGTACTATCATCCATGCTTGTGGAGTACCGCTTTCCCCCTTCTTTTTTTTGTTCGCTCGCTATTTGCTTTCCCATGTGCTCCGAACCGGAACGTTTTTACCGGTGTGATATAACCCAACGCTTCATTTAATACTCGAAATACGTTGGCGCTGGACGATGCGCAGTATCAAGAAAGAGGAATAGATTATGTCTGATAAACAAAGTTCCGTCGTGTCTTCAACATGTCTTTCTCTCCATCCACCTTGTAGTAATACGATACGCCATGTTGGATCGTTCGGGTCTTGCGCCGGCAGGGTGATGGCGAGTACGGAGCCTTGTGCGGCGTTTACTCCACCTTGGATATGGCCGTGGATGGTTCCGATTCAGTAGATGGCACGGGTGGACCCGTGTAATGGAAACGTCCGTCTGACGATGGCACAGGAAACGTAATCAATCGTGAGCACGCCAAATGCAACGAGAACGCATGGAACGGAGTGACGAGCCTACGTACTGATCCAATACCACACCGCGCTGATGACCGCGAACCCGACGAACACGACCGAGGCATAATCTAGAACGACGTTGGCTCCAAGTCAGCGATGGCTCTGCACACGACGTGCAACACGACGAAAAAGGAACGAGACGGCGCAAAAGGACTCAACTCATGGTTGCGGGCGTCACCGGCACGATCGCCGGCATCGAGAACAACACGATGGCAAACGCGATCCACAAAACTGCGATCGCGTTCACGACCACCCCCGCCCTCCCCAATCCAAACGGTGCGTCCGAGACCTCCTTTCGGCCCCCTACCAACGAGATCGCAACCGGCAGCGCATACGACGCGCCCAGACACATGACGGCGACCCCGACAAAGGCGTTAAAGGCCGTCGAAGAACCGAGGTAGATCAGCCCGAGGAGCACTTGAATCGTCGTCGAGAGCAGGAGAGCGTTCACGGGGACGTCGGTCAGGTGGGGACTGATCTGGGAAAATTGGGCGTAGAAGGGGATCGCCTTGTCGCGTGCAAAGGCCCAGGTGGCGCGCGATGCTGCGCAGGAGATCGAAATGGCGCAAAACATGCCGATGCCAAAGACTAGGAACGTGGCGTCACGTTTGATTCAAACGATTCTTTAGGGAATTGAGTGTGAGCGAAGACGTACTGATGAACCACTGAAAGGGGAAGGTGAGCGACGTTCTGAGGATTATCGCCGTTGGTCGCACTCACCAATCCAAAGCCACCAGCATTGGAACCCATGATGAGCGTGAACATGACGCCAATCGGTTGACCAGAGCTGACTGGGCATCCGTACGTGCGCTTAGGAACGGCCGAAAGCGCAACACCATCATACAGACACACCTTGTAATAATGTGGTGACATCAGGCAACGTGAAGAGGATCGGAAGGAGGAAAATAACACCGGAGATGGCTCCAATCGGCACCGACAACGAGATGGCTTTGGGAAGAATCTCTGAGGGATTGTGCACCTCTTCCGCCATGCTCGCAACTATCGCAAGCACTCAGCTGGATGATGAAATACATGATTCTATCTGCACTTACTCATACCGATCGCAGAGTACACGTAGGCTGGGGAACCGGAGGATAAATAGAGAATACCAAGCGGAGAATTTAACATACCTGGCTAAACATCCATGTCCGACAGATTCGTGAACTTGTTTCATATACGCCCAACGGATAATTGCTTACCGGGAGCAGACCGATAAAGAAGGACCAGCCAGGTGTCCAACCAGAAGCGGGCTCGAATCCACCCAACGCGAATGATACTGGGCGGCGGCCTGCAGCGGCCTTCGCGGACAGACATATCAGGTTGACTGTCGTCGCGTGAGATAGGGTATATTGAAGCAGTCAACACACCCTTTACCTATGATGCCAAGGGCAGTCCAACACGCGCAAGCAACCTAGACACCAGTCGTTTGTGAATATGACAACAAGGTCGAAGCGTCACGCACGTCAATGCTTGGCAGATAGCTGTTGAAGAATAAGCAAAACCCGCATGAAACGGCGGTGACAGCCAGGAAAATCAGGTCTATACAAGAATGAGTGAGGAATTCGATTTTCCATCAGGAACATACATGTTTGCCAGGGTGTTACTACCCAGTCGGGATGGTATATGCCTGCACCTGCAACAATCAATTGAGCCGTTCCTTGCGAGATGTACGCAGTGAGTCGATAGCTTTCAAAAAACAAGACTGTAGAATACCAAACGTAACGCTCAACGTGACAGTCCAATTTCCGACCAGGTTAAGCCATCCGTTGATCCAGGAGAAAATAAGCTTGTAACGCGGTGGGGCCAAGCGATAACACCAATAATACGCGCCTGCCGAAGTTGGGTATTTGGAGCAGATCTCAGCCAGAGAAAGAGCAAGCGTCTGAGTTAACGCGGAAACAAGTATCCATCTGATGCGAGTGTCAATGTGATATCCACAAACGATTTGGAACTGCTAACCCCCAAATCAGGACTGCCGGACCACCTGCGGCGAGGGAAGTGGCTATTGGGGCAGCCAGACCGTAAGCTTGATTCGTGTCAATAAGATACGCGTCTATACATCACTGCTGCCAGTTGCAACTCACGGACTGCCATGATGGCTGTGATTACCAACATGTCAGCTCCTGCACAAGACCGGCTGCAACGTCAGACGAACCTAGTGTCACTGCACGCGAACAACGACAACAATGATGAACACAACAGCGAGAGACCACTCGTCCGAGGATGGAGCTTACTGAAAAGAATGTGGAACAAGCCACGTGTCTATGAACGGAAGAACGGTCAATGTCATCGGGACTCAGCACCAGGACAACTAGGTGACACGTACCCTCGTCATTTCTTGAGTGTAACCGAGCTTTTCCAGCCCTTCGCGAGCAACCAGGTCAACGTCGAGCGCGTCTTTCGTCCCCATGGCAGTCCGCTGATGCTAACAAGAGGCGAAAAACGACCTGAGCGTCAATGTGGGGTTGAAGAGGCTGGATGAACTCTGGCTTATCTCGGCTTCGAAGCACCATGGGAAAGTGGCAAGAGAACTGCCGAGGACATAAACACAACGCACTCAGTAGTGTCGCGACCACCTGGCCATGGATTGCGGATGACTTCAAACTACCATCTCGTACATCTGGCAAGATTTTGAACACCACTCTTCCCCGTGTGCGACGTCATTCATGACGGTGGAACCGATATAGGAAAGGTCACCATCTTATCTCCAAGTTTCCTCCAAACTCTGATTTCGGGCTTTGGCACAACCATCCTGGAGGTTGCCACGTCGCCGCAGTGCCAAGCGTACCGGTGCACCACGCTCACAAAATCAAACGGCCGTTACGAGTACTTACGACGATCGGGCGCATCGCGCTACCACCATACATAACTTCAAGTTGCACATTCAAGACCGTTTAAATAATGCCATCACTGCGTTGGACGAGCTGGTCTCATTATACACGGCACAAGGCACAAACTCCCGCCCCTAAAGAGGTACTCAGGCTCAATTTAGTGTGCAATAGTGGTGGTGAGATTTACAAATCCAAGGGTAAGCATTTAACGCCACTTTCCAGGAGGAAAACCCCATTTACGGAGAGCATCATGTGAGGACCCTTCGATATCAAGACCTCACGTGAGTGCTGTGGGAGTAGGTTGACCAAGGCGGCTGCGCATTTGTGAATCTTTTGAGAACTCATCCGTTGAACTCGCTAGCCAACAATACAATTATTTACAAAACTGAACCTCAGACAGACCATAGCCTCCGTAACAACAACTTCAAATTCTTTCCGGTGTTGTCGCCGACATCACGACTGATGTGACATCGAGCAAGGAGGAGCGGGCGTGCTCGGGCAGTTTGAGAGCACCTCTAATAGCTAATAGTCTTCGTTGACCGGGACCACTGGTGTCGAGTACTTAGTTTACGCGCATACTACTCAAAGTCTTAGCTCAGCATGATTACTTCGTGGTGGAGCGTGGAGCTGGCAGCCCATAAACATTTCCAGTACGAGCATCCACTTGAACATTCGACGAACGACAACTCTGGTCCTCTTTCGATCTGGCACGCGACTCGTAATTGCAGTCACAACGACCAACTATGGCGGCATTGGTTGTTATTACCATATTTGGCGGGAATGGGTCCCAAAGTGCCCCTGAAATTTGAAACCGACTCGTCCGAGAAGCCGGCGTCACATGTCATTTGTTGTTCTCTTCGCGATGCCAGCAAGGTCGAGGACGAGTGTAAGATGTACTCGATGTGTCCATGAAGGCGAGTGGGACTCCTTCATGCGCTGTTCTCGTTGCAAAGTCTCCATTTACTGCGTGCGTCGATTCCGGTTTTTAAACTTAAACTTGTTGTAATGACTCGCTGACTCTCCTTCAATGTTCAACCCCAGTCCAACGAATGTCAAGCATCCGATTGGCCATATCACAAAACCAACTGCAAACCCGCATCGCCTCAAGAGCCCCGTCTCTCATCTCACAAGGTCTTGGGCGTCACCATCGCCTGCAACGCCGACCGAGCGCGCGGCGCACGCGCATTCGAGGCCAAAATCATCGATCCATCGCATGAGATACATACCAAGGGCATTGTATGCCCACTATTTAAACAAGTCGGCTTCCCTCTCGCTCTCTTTCGACATCTCGCCGACGATACTGCCTCGATGATATCCGACCCCGCACTGGACAATCAAATAGCCACACACTTGCTGACGCACCCGAACACCGGTCATCCAGAGGAAAAGTGAGTCCATTTCCTGTCTCCCCGGTCATCGGATTGATGTTGCGTCCAGATGGCAGAGAGCGGGTTGTATAGGCACGGTATGTCTCGTGTTGGTCTTGTTGGAGGACAGACCTTGAATGCTGTTTAGGTGACCGTCATGCGTCAAGACGGCAAATCGCTCTCGTTCGAAGCAATCGAAACAGCGTTGATGTACGTCGACCATCTCTTGGGCATGTTTCGCGATGGGGTATCTCCATCACGCCTTTTGAACCCTGCCGGCTTTCAACGTTTCTGCCAAAGGTACAAAGAGGAGAGGATCCTGAGTGGCAGTACGACATTCCAGACGTTGACCATTCCCCTATGATGTACGATGGACACATGTTGTAGTAACTCGTGTCGCATCTTGAAAAGGTATCAGATGGACACTGTATTTGGACACGCTCAAGAATCGATCTTTGCGCGGGCATCACACGGTCGTGCGATCCCGTGCTCACGCGTCGTTGCCCACCTTGCCGCCAAGTTTATCCCTAGGAACAGTCTTGGGTAGGATTCCCGCAGTCCGTCCCCACACATAATCCCTTCCAATCTTAAAAAGTTGACACTCGGGCGCTCCCGCGAAGATATCAAGACCACGACCACTTCCAAACATCCCAGCTCAAAACGGGTGGACAACTCGTCAATGTGTATTGGGTACCCTGACATGCGGCAAGTACCGAGTGACGCGACATTCCAGACCCCAGCCTCCAGGACAGTGGGGTCAATGTGTCATAAGTCCAGGGTCTTGTACGACAGTCGCGATCACTCTCGCTTGCCATGACGTCGATCGTGCTGTAGTCCCGATTAGGCCCTAAGTTAGTAAGTTAGTCGTGCTCGCGGATATAGTGGCAAGGATGAGAAGGGGAAATATCTCAACGTTCGCTTATATATGCCCGCCGTCAATGCCCAAGCTTATTCGTAAGGTGTGACCGCAAAGGAACCTGAACCGAGATGAGTCCAAATTGATTAGTGCAAGGAAAGCCTGTTCCACGTGCCAGTGTTCGATGTTCCTTGGGACGTCTTCTGACGAGAGGTAAGGTCGGTTTGCCGAAGGAATGACTACGGGACAACAGGGTGCGGCGCAGAACAAGGTTGTGCAAAGTCAGTAGGCATTCAATTCCACTGATGAGGCGATTCGAGGGACATACTCACCCTTGCGGGAAAGCGAGGAAGCGACTTGACAGTTCAGTACTAAGTACCCCAAGAGTCCCTGATTTCTACATTCATGTCTCTATCAAGCTGCCTTGTCATGATCAGGTGCTTCAAGGAAAAAGGTGACGCTCTTGCGGAAAGGCCCTACTCGTCATCAATTTAATGATCGTATGCTGATCATATGGTCCCCTTCGGAGTCAACTGCGACAGTCCCAATGCGATATTACAAGCGCCTTGCCCGATGAAGCAGAAGAAGCAGAAGTGCACATGGTGATGATTCGGATGATGGCCGGAGTGCGAGCACATGACTGCTGCTTCGGCATCGAAATACATCTACGATCCATATTAATTGCTTACCTCGCATTACGGTTATCACCTGTACCCCCGCATTTAAGAATAACACCAAGTGGATGACATGTGGCGACGATCTGTATGACGAGGGGCGTAATTGTTATATTTAGAGTGCTGTACCTTTGTACACTAGCTTGTGCAACTTACAAGCTCGAACTTGTCATTTGATGGGCCGCTCGATTAATCGAGTGGCCCGGAGTGGGACGCGCAGCACGCCCTGGGGCAGTGACCTCTGTCACGTCGGTTCGTGACCGTCTCCGTTCACACTCGCACCGGCATCCACGGGATCTTTGAAAGCTGATGGCATGGAATGGTCTCCGTTCCCTTCCATTGAAATTGAACTCATGTACTTATGGTCCTTCAGTACTCAGTGATAGTTTCGCAGCATTTTTTCCGCGTTGTAAAAGCACGCACTCCGAGATCCGCTTCGCCAAATCTGAATCAGGCCCTGGGAGGTCCAAGCGATGACATGTTGATGCGATATGATCCGGCAGACGCGCTGAGCGTGCCTACCATAGCTTAGGCTGAATATAAGTATAGGGATCTGTCGCGTGGGGACGGTTCACTGGGTGGGAAATATCAGATCGGTTGTCAACTTAATCCTCCTCCTTGCTTCAAGTTATTTCAAATTTTTCGTTTTTACAGGAGCCCTGCATAACCCGCGATGAACGGAGCTATCTCAGGACAAGTCGCTTGCCAAGGACTACACAGCAAGTGCTCAATGCACGGATAGTAAAGAAGATTCAGGGCGTTGCGATGCACCCGGACTGAAGCTCCAAATCGCAGGGTGCGCCGTCAAAATTTTCATGGGTAATAGACTCATCCGCAAAGGTGACATTTTTCAACCGAGTCCTTTTGGAAACAACGATGCGAGATCCATTCCATTTCAAACGCTCGCTCGAAAGGTGGCGCCCTGGCGCCTTTCCGGAACTATCTCATTATCACATCATATCAACTTGGAAATTCGGCGTGAGGATGATCCTGGTCCTGACTTAGACAGTTTCAGTCATATCGCTTATGATACGATTGAGTTGCCGGACCCTCCACGATGGAGCGTCTGGTAAAAAACCCCAATTTCGGTAGTCCGGTCCATAGACCGAAAGGGCGTTCGTGACATGCCAAATGTTCTTGAAGCCATCACGTGTAGGAAGCGGCCATACATAAAACCCCCAGGAATCTAAACACTCGGAATCCAGCCGTCCATCTGTATTATATTCGCCCGCGGAAAGTATGTCGTTCCTCAAGATTCCTATCCTCCTTCCATCCGTTTGGCTCTTTAACGTATCCTTCATGTCCCCTAATGCTCCTCCCGACGAATCCGAGCGTGTATACGGTGCCTTTTACGAATGTATATGCCCAACCATTTTCCCGATTTTGCACCGGGTATGATTTCCTGCAATGGACATGCTACATGATTACAGGATCTGACCGCCTTGATGTTATAGCTATCAGCATCCATTCCTTGCATCGCTGAGCTGGCCGTCGTACTCGCTATCAATTATCCCTCCACACTCTCCTCCGAGGTGCTCTCCAGATTGGTCCTCTCTGGCCAACTCCCCACCTCGCGCATCAATCCTTACTTCCTTGCTGGATCCCTCATCGCCGCCATCGGCGGCCTCGGACGTCTCTGGTGTTTCCGCACCCTGGGACGCCACTTTACCCACCAACTGGCCGTTCGAAAAGATCACAAGCTCATCATAACTGGACCTTATGCGATTGTCCGGCACCCAGGGTATCTGTTTGCAGCGCTAAGCGCGTTCGGCATGTCCCTCATGATCGCCAGTCCTGGCTCGTTTACGCGCCGCTGTGGCTGGCTCGAGACAACGTTTGGCAGACTCGTCATCGGTGTCTGGGCAGTGCAAAATGTGTTGGTATGGGCACTCAGTTGTGCACGGTGCCGGAGCGAAGATGCGCTCTTGTGGGAACACTTTCGAGAGGAATGGGACAGCTACTCGCAAAGGGTGAGATATCGGATGGTTCCCGGTGTGTACTAGCGGTGCAGTCGATGTACAGATACCCTCCATTGGACGAATTTACTGTGTTGGTTTGCCATGCGTCTACTATGATGTGACAGCTTACTTCCGTCATCGACGAGCTGTTTTGGCCCAGAGATGATCGATAATCTGAGATTTGAACGACATGTGTCCCGCGTTGAAGCCGGCGGCAAGCTGAGACACGTTCTTTCGAACGAACGACTCGGAGACAAGTCAATTACGCATCGTCTTCTCTCGTTTTTTGACATCTGTCGTGACATGAACAGGACTACGAGGCAAGGGCAATCCCGGCGGGACAGTCAAGCTCCACGGTGCGGCTTTTGCAAATGGAGACCGGTTTCGCACACGTGGGGACGTTCTAGTAGTAAATCCAGCATCGTCTAGTGTCTTGTTTTTCTTGCCTCTGCTATGGCATTTCGACCATATCGACGACTCGTACCTTGTATGAGCATTGCCACGTTAGCAACGTTCTCGGGTCCGTTTTTCTGGTGTATACAAAGTACCACAGATGAGTCATTACTTAATGTCACACTGCCGCTGAGGTGCCAGTGGATCGCGAAAGGGCGATTCGAATGAAAATAGGT
>QGOI01003346.1:0-24715 GCA_003313885.1 Boletus sp. MG55
GCGGCTCGCATTCTGAAAAAAAGGGGGGGGCAGATGGAGCGGAGCGGCCCGTAGGGCCGCGTCGCGACAGGTCCGAGGCAGCAAGACGAGGAGGCAGCAGTGTCAGGAGTCCGGATCGGGAGATGCCGGAGTAGCACAAGGCGCAAACGCGCCTCGTAGAGTAGGGTCAGCCTTTGTCTTGGCCGAGTAGGCGGAAGGGGCAGCAGCTCCCATTTCCTTCGTGTTTCATCCTGGCTAGTCCACCACACTGACGGCAACTAAGATTCGAATGAATGTTCCTCTAGCAACGTTCATCAAACAGAAGCAAAAACGGTGGAGATGAGATAGAATCAGTTCCATCCTTCGTTGATGGGAGGTACGTCGTGAGCGACAATGACGAAGGGAAGATTCGACGTTGACAAGGGGCAGATGCATAGGAGATGGGAATGTCAATGAATACGGGGCGAATATGGGGAGTCCTGTTCTCAACATCGCGGTGGTACAAGATTGAAAATGCCCATTTTCCATCTTGTGACACTGTGATGTTGAAAACAGGACGGAGCCCCGGCGGCAACATCAGCTGTCGCAATGCGTCCACCTGGACAACACTCTCTCAATGCTTCATTCACAGCAGCAACTTGTGCAAGTGTACCCAAGTGTATTGTGCTGGCGAATGGCACATTCCTCGTAGCCTCTAAATAATCATCTGTTTCATTCTTGGACACTACGACGCACGAACAAATTAGATCCGTGGTGGAGCGTACAGCATGACCCTCTCAGCAAGCTACAACCTCGTGATTGGTGGATGCGAGACAATCACCCTTCACAGCTTCTGCGACACCTGCTCTCCCTCCTTTGCTCGTGTAAATGTGCTGCGACAGAAAAATTCGTGTGAGATGGGCTGCCTAATCACGAACCACATTGTTGGCCGCAACTGATGCTCTATGAGTCGGATATCTTGCATGACGGTTGAAAAGGCTGGTCTTTGAAGAGACAACCGCGTATCCTGCATACGACGAGCGCCCAAGTGCGTGCATCAGCACCCCGACTCGTGCTTCAAGCTTCATTGACATCCGTGTCCATCGCACATACGAATCGCACATATGGAAAAGTTGTCCAGCAAATCCGCACCAAGTTTTAACGATTCCCAAGGTAAATCTGAGAGCCTCATACAGCTCCTCCGTACACGAGCAAAAATATCGATGCAAAGCTCTTTACGTGAGCTCCCCACAATTGATGCTGCGGTGTCCTTTGCGCTTCTAAGAATCACGTTCGTGGCAAGTCATTACCATGATATTACTCAGACCACCACCTGCTAGTTAACATCAATGGCAGAATCATTGTCGGCCTGCCCACACAGGGCGATGATAAATCGGGCGTGACTGGGGTTGCTGTCTCCCCGAGATGGACGCGTACCCTCAACACGAGGACATCAGCTATCTGACAAAAGAAAATGATGCCAGACCACTCGCCAGAACACTATCGGAAGGTAAATCGTCCTCAATCCATCCCACAAATAATGTGATCGTCGTGTCGTACTTTGAGAACTCCAGTCCAAGCGATAGATTGCTGATGTGCCAAAACGCTGCTGGTAGAGCGAATTAGACATCACCGGGAATTGCTCCTTGTACAGTCGGTCATGCATAGAACAGGTATATGGCAAGTAGACGGCGGAGTTGCGGACGGGGGACATGGAAGGAAGTAAGTGTCGAATCGTGGCGACAGGACACCTTTCTCTTGCTCTTCCTCGACTTCCATGGGTGTTTCGGGTGTTTCGCAAGCAACAAGGAACTTGGACTTGGTGGGAGGGAGGTGGTTGATTAATCTGGATTTGTCACTAGAAACCTTCTCGTCGCAGAGTTGGTGTCCAAATTTAGGATCTTTCTCTGTAGGCATTTCCTTGCAGATTGAAATGATAAATGACATACAGAAATTCTTTTTCGTCTTGTTTAGAATTGGATAGCCCCCGCTGAAATGTCATGGAAGAACTATCAGCTTCGTGAATGAATACCCTGCTACTAAGTAACACACTTCTTTAGAGAACGAAAGCAGTGTTACAGTGAGGATAGTGCCAGGTTTGCATTCAAGACTGCACTCTGCACGAAGATGGCGAGGAATGACTCCTTTGGAAAAAAGATCTTTCTTAGTTTCTGAACATCGACCACTGGCTGCCCCGAATACTGATACAGCCAGCGAGCGGTATTGAACCCGGCATGCAGGTGCTGCTGAAGGTCAGCATCGATGACCTTATGCGTATTGTCTCAGAGACCAACACGAGCCACGTCGTCCGAGACCGAGCAGAGCGAGTACGCTCTGATTGATATACGAGACTGGACCCTTATGAGGTGAAATGATTCTGAGCGTCATATTTGCGACTATCGATACTGATTCCAATCAACCAGGTAATTTAAAATCGTCGTGCAAGGACTGGACAAACTGCGATATGGTCACGAGGACGCGTCCCAGCACTAGGACTTGTGACGGTAGACATCTTCCCTGATGTGTTCCGAATACGATGCCATTGAGGATTGGGGGAGAAAACACGTATAAAAAAAGGTTGGATTGGATGAAAGGTGCCTGGGTAGAAAGAGATCAATTGCGACAACTTGCGACTTTGAGACGTATTGCTAGACCGTCGTCACTGAGGTACCGCATGCGATATTGAATTTGTACCTAGGGGCCGCAGCAACTTGAAGTAGGCATGCCAGGATCCCACGATGCTTTGTTGGTGAACGAGAAGAGACTGATAAGTACCAGAGAGTTGAGTCGGCGCGTGCGCGGTCACGGCACAAGAACTTGAACTTGAACTAAGTTCATCAATTTTGAAGCCCGCAGACTCGGACAGCTTCACAAGTTTCAGGATATAATGTTCCTGGACCCGTACATAGGGGGACATGGTAGTGACCGAGCATTAATTTGTGGGAACGATGCGGTCAGTCCACCTTCCTATACGGGATGTACGCGGTCAGCGCACCTGCCTGATGGGCCGCACGGGGTGTGCAGGGTAAGGACGAATGTCGGAGACCGCCGTCGCATTCAAACCAGATGCGGTCGTTTCATCGTCAGGCTCGAGCCCGAATTCGCGCGCGACCACCTCACGATTCGCACCTGTTCTTTTCCTTCATTATCGCCATCATTCCCCACGATGCGATGCCGGCTGCAGGTGAACATGGACGTATTCTGGTGGTCCAAGGATTGGATCTACGAGACTCGGACGTGATTGATGGACGTGTTTCGCTGGATATGCTGAGGCAATTCTTTGCCTACGATGCCATTGCAGACATCGAGCCTTTGCCGGACATCCGATGGTGGCCTACCGGCCCGATGACATGTGTACGTTTTGCAGACTTGAGAGTGTGTATTTCCGCTCTCCCTCTGCTGGTTGTGTGGGACCTGCAGACCATCGCAGCAGTCCACGGGCTTGTGCCGGGTTACCGCGTGTGTCGTGTTGACTAATGATTGGGTGTCACGCAGAATTTGGTGATTCTATGTGCTGCCGGTCTCGGCTTGCTTGCATCCTGCTTTTCTTCACTCAATACAACACGCGAACTGAGCGGGATACTACATTGACGCTCTACAGGGAAGGGAGTGATCGCGTGCCCATCTACTAAGCTGTAGACGAAGAAAAAGTCACGCCCGGAGATCTCCGTGAGAAACACATTGGACGCCTCCGACAACAGCATTGCAAACAGAATTATCATATCCGACAAACCAGCGCAAACCGATATATTTTCGTGGAAGCATATTCGGTACGAGGTGCCCGTTTCTGGAGGGGAAATGCGTACACTCCTCGATGATGTCTCTGGCTACGTCGCTCCTGGGAAATTGACTGCATTGATGGGGGAATCCGGTGCGGGAAAGGTAGGGATTCGAGTTGAAGGTATGCTCTTGCTGATAGTGGGCATGTCTTGACAGACGATTGCTGAATGTACTCGCTCAACGCATCTCGGGCGGTGTGGTGCACGGTGACGACTTCGCCGCCCAGACGGCATACGTTCAGCAGATGGATACTCACATTCCAGAGTCAACCATTCGGGAGGCCCTTCTGTTCTCGGCGAGACTTCGGCAGCCCGCATCCATTCCGATGGCTGACAAAGAATCCTAGTGCGTCTTCATGAGTATCGATCCCCATTCTGCTTCTGACACCCCGCCGTTCGTGAATAGCGTCAACAAATGCCTGAAAATGTGCGGTTTGGAAACCCCCGCAGATGCTATAGTCGGCTGGCTTGGTGTCGAGCACAGGAAACGCACTACCATCGGCGTCGAGCTTGCCGCCAAGGTAAGACTATTGAACGCCTCTACCTATGTCGATTTGAGCTGACGTGGGGTGATTCAGCTGAAACTGTTGCTTTTCCTCGACGAACCTACCTCTGGTCTCGACTCGCAGACTGCATGTGCTATCATAACATTCCTTCGTGAGCTCGCTGACAATGGACTGGCTATCCTTTGCACGTCAGTCTATTTTATTAGGATCCTTGGGTCGAGTTGCTGATGAGCAAGTGTGCATAGGATCCATCAGCCCTCGGGTGAACTCTTCCAAGTCTTTGATCAGGTGTTCCCGCTCCGGAAAGGTGGACAAACGGTCTACTTTGGTGATATTGGCGTGACATCTATGACAATGATCGAGTACTTCCAAAAGAATGGTGACCCTCGTTGTCCTGCTGACGCAATCCCGTGAGTGTTTTATCCCTAATGGTGTATTGCTAGTCGAACATGTGATGCGCACCACTCAGGGCGGAGTACATGTTGGACGTCATTGGAGCTGGTGCTACGGCGACTTGTATGGCCGACTGGAACCAGGTTTGGAGAGATTCCCTGGAAGCAGCGAACCTGGACCTCGAGATCGAGCATATTTACAAAGAAGGACGAACTCATCCTGTCAGGAGCACCGGTGAATATTCCGAGTGTGCGAGCTCTTGGATGAAGCAACTCGCGTTACTCACTCACTGTGGGTTCGTGTGTTACTGGCGAAATCCAATGTACATCTACTCGAAACTGATCATCTGTGTTATTGTCGGGCTTCTTATCCGGTTCACGTTCTTTGGAGTGACAAATTCTCTACAGGGCTGTCAAGACAAACTATTTGTGTGTCCCTTTCGTGTATTATTTGAAGTGCAAATTCCTGGCTAACATCGCTTGTGCACCGTCGGTCTTCACGGTGATGTCACTCTTTGTACCAATGTCACAGCATTTACAGGGCAAATTTATCGAATGCCGAACCGTCTACGAAATCTGGGAGTGTCCTTCGAGGATGTTCGCCTGGTCAGCGTTCCTCATCTCCCAGATGTCACGATCGAACCGCCCTCGGGGATGACCTGCGGTGCCTACATGGTCCCGTACATCTCCTTTGCAGGCGGCTATCTCACGGACTCGAATGCGACCGACAACTGTATATTTTGTCCCTTCCGGACGACGGACCAGTATATGCTGTCAAGCTTCAACGTGTCATACGGACATCATTGGAGAGATTTGTGTGTCGTTCTCGGGTTTGCTGGTTTGAATGTACGTTTACTTTTCTTTTCTCTCGCCGCTTCGAGCTGTGCGGTGGGCTAAACTGAGACTAACGGTGGGTGTGTGGTGACAGGTCTTGTGCGTGTTTACGGGCATGTACTTCCGGATCCACAAGGGCATGGGTCTCAGGCGCTCGTCTGAAAAGACCACCACTGAGTGAAACTGTAAAACAGCACTTTCGTAACCTTTTTTGTGACATGACGATATGCATAAGTGCACGTTTCCCTTACATTGAATCCCGCGCCAGAGGTCTCCATCTGCCCCATCGTTGTTTCTCCGCAGTCTTTTAACCGCATTCCGTGCGCTTTGGTGTTAATGGCCTCATCGTGCTCTTTCCTGTTCACGCACTGTCCCCTTCGTATTCCCGGTTTATTCTAGACACTGATACCTGGTAAGCTACCTGCCGTAGTGCGAATAGTAAGCATGAATGATTTTTTGCGGTGCGGTCAGATGCAAGCATATGGTACATGGCTGGGTATGACAGGAACTAAGCAATTGATTCAGTTTCAAGAAGTCGCTATATGTGGTGTATGAGCTGGGACGACTCGTCTAGAACTGTGAGTATGCTTCATATCTGCACAAACCGACTCTAGTACCCCCTCACATCAGAATTACGATATAACTGCAAGTATGATGACGTATGAACCGTATATGAACGTTTGAACAGTCTAACCTGGTCATATTTGGTCGTATACGACGCTACCAAGCCATAACTGGTATTCACTTGGCCGTCATAGCTTAGTCACAGCGCCAGACGTTTTGGTAGCCTATAGCCTAGGCCTCAGACGCGGCGTCGGATCTTCCGACTCGAACGACCACTGATCACAATGCGTCATCAAAAATACTCTGTCAAACACGTTACAATCACAGCGTGACTGATGGGGTAAAGTCTCCAGACGTTTTAGATACGACAACGACGGGTGTATCCTGCAACGGCTGGTTCGAGACTAGTCATTAAGTAGCTGAGAGCGTACTGAAAATGGCATTATATGATGTGCTTTTCAGAATGCCGATTGGGAATGGTTACAAAATACGCAACAATACCACGGTTCGGTCCCGAGTCGCGTTACGCCTTCAGAAGTTTTCAGGCCAGCCCGAACAATTGATTACGGTGTTTGAAATGTTCAGCACGCATATATATATGCTTCCTTGGATGTGTAAACATTTCTCATCCTCCATTGATCAGTGGAGCCATCCTGGACGCAGATTCCTTGAGAATGCAACTGCAAATCCCTGAGCTACCAGGCGACTCGAAGATTTCAGTTGCAATATACGTGGCCGGCTTCATTGCCACCGTCACGCTCCTTTTATTTTCGAAGCGGTCCGACAGTCCAAACGTAAGTCTGAGTGGCGGCTTTCACCTTCTGGCTCACAATCCTGGACCAGCTGGACAAAATTCCGACCGTTGGAGCGAGTACTTGGCTGGGATCATGGTGGGCTGGGGTCAAGTTTCTGATCGATGCCACCAATGTCATGCAAGAAGGTTATGACAAAGTGTGTTCACTTAGCAGATATGTTTGCAAGGCTAACATTCATAATATGATAATTCCAGTACAAAGGCACTCCATTCAAGGTTTCGGGATTCTTCCGCTGGATGGTTATTATAAGCGGTCGTCAGCATGTGGAAGAATTTTGCAAATGTCGCGACGACGAATTGAGTCTAATGGAGGCTATCAACGAGGTAATCGCCACATGTTAACTTTCTCTCCTTCCAACCAGCTTGACCGGAAATTTGACAGATTTTGAAAGCGGAGCACACGTTGGGACACGATGTTCACTATAATCCATACCATATCGCGATTATCCGCTCGAAACTCCCTCGTAATCTCGGAGCCTTATATGGCGACATCAATAACGAGATCGTCACAGCATTTGACGAGATTCTGAACCTCGAAGGTCATGGTAAGTTGATGTTCGTTCACTGGTTGCAATGCTCCGTTCAAGTCACGAATAATTAGAGTGGAAGAGTACCCCTGCATTCAGCACCATTGCAAAGATTGTCAGCAGAACTAGCAACAGAATATTCGTTGGACTCCCACTATGTATGTTGAGACTTCCATCCGTTTCCAGCTTCTTTATCTATATACTTTAGGCCGTGATCCCGATTGGGTACACCTCAGCGTACAGTTTACCCTGGATGTTATTCAAGCAGTCGCTATCATCAACCTTTTCCCCAAATTTATGGCACCGCAAGTCATCGTCAATTGCCCTTTTAACCTAGCCCCTGACCTTTCATCAGTTTTGTCGCACGCTTTTTGACAAATGTTTCTAGAAGCTGCAGGCGCGGTGTAAAGCATCTGACTCCGATTGTCGAGGAACGATGGGAGCATCTTGAGGAGTACGGTTCATCATGGGCCGATAAACCTGTTGGTTGCTCTCAATCTTTCGGTAAAGCCAACTCACCTTCACCTTGGTAGAATGATTTATTGTCTTGGTTAATGGAAGGATCAGAGGGCTCGCAACGCCCCATAAGTGATTTGACTTCGCGTGTTCTGGCCATGAACTTCGCTGCGATTCATGTGTGTGGATATTTAGTTTGTTTGCTTTTGATGCTGACCCTGCTTGTCTGCGTCCTAGACATCGTCAAATGTAGGTTCGACATAAGTATCAGAACATGCGACCTAACAGCAATCTTCTTCAGAGTTTTGCTCAAGCACTCTATAATCTGGCAGCCAATCCTCAGTACATTCCAGCCCTACGTGAGGAAGTGGAGCTGATCGTCAAGGAGGAGGGCTGGTCGAAGGCTGCGTTAGCCAAGATGCACAAAGTGGACAGCTTCATGAAGGAGGTCCAACGCATGCATGGGGTCACTCTGAGTGAGTATAGTGCATATTGTCATGCAGTGTGATTCATGCATTTTCTACTCAGCGAGCGTGATGCGAAAGGCCGCGAAGGACGTTACCTTTTCTGACGGAACCGTCATACCGAAAGGGACCACCGTTGTGCTGGCCACCCAATCTATGCACCTCGACAACGAGTTCTACGACAATGCAACGACGTTTGATCCCTTCCGATTTGCTAACATGCGTAGCACCGAAGACAGCAATGGCATCAAATACCAGTCTGCCACGACTAGCCCTGAATATTTGGCATTTGGACACGGTAGACATTCATGGTAAGTGTTTTCCCGCACTGTCTGTGCACGGATTTGTGAGCACGTGTGTATTTCTGCAGTCCCGGTCGGTTCTTCACTATGATCGAGCTTAATACCATGCTAGCCCATCTCGTTCTTTCGTATGACATCAAACTGGAGAAAAACGCGACCCGACCACAGGATTTACACATTGGCACTTCGGTGATAGCCAACCCTACTGCTCGAGTCATGTTTAGGAGGAGGCTTCCTTGAACACTCTGGATGACTGATGCACTCTCATGGTACTACAGCATCTTATTCAGCGACGTGTAGATCAACTGTAGAGTCTGGTTTAACCGCCAAGGAGACATTGGATTAACAGAATTATCGGTATTGACAGAAGCGTAGCTTGGTCGGCTCACGGTGTCCCTCCGGTGACAATGTTGCAAAAGAATTGGCACAGGCTAATTTACAGCTATTATGACACATACATATCTATGCGAATTGAACACTCGAATACTCGTCAACCTGACAATGGGAGAGAGCAGAGCCAGCCCACACGCGACTCGCACAACTCAATGCACCCCGAGTTCGTGCTCGGTTTTTGTTTTCCCCGAGACGGTCGGGGAAGCAGGTAATTGGGCCAGTTTACGGAAGATCTAGAGTGAGTGTGAGAGATCTTGTCAGAATGAAGTGCAACAAGATGATGGACGAGGTTACCTGAATGAAGCATTCCACAGGCTGAAGGCCATTCACGGCCCACTTGCCGTCAATGATGACGAACGGTACGCCATTGATACCTTGAGCCCTGGCAGCTTCAACCATCTTCTCTACACAATCCTGATATTCTGTGGATCGCAAAAACTCCGTTGCCTTGAGAGTGCCGCAAATCAGGCAGACGTCACTGTCGAGTTACGGGAACGTACCTCCTCCTTGTTCATGAGACCGACATTGACGGCAGCATCGACCAGCAAATCCTCGTCACTGATGTTCGCCCCACTGGCAAGGCACGCATCGAAAATGAACGTGTTAAATTTATTCTGCAGGCCCTGTCCACCTTCCTTATATGCTTTCACAGACAGCCGGTGTGCCTGAGTGGTCCCACAAATGATGCTATCCTCCGCGCTAAATAGTCGAAACATTAGAAAGAATAACGACGATCACTTGAGAGACTGACAGTTTCAGACCTGCTTTCTGCGCAAACTCGTTGACCGCCTTCAGCTTGACCTCAGCTTGTTCCTTCCCAAACCTTTGCACGACATAAGCGTTGCGGTACATGACCTGATTCGAATCTGTGATAGGAAGACCTGATAGATTTACGAGAGTAAAGGGACGGAATTCCATATCGAAGCGGACGGGTAGATCCCGACAGGCTTCAACTGCATCACGAAGAACTTTTTCGCATATATAGCAGAAACTGCAAATCTATGGAAGGAAAGTTAGTTGTGAGGAAACATCATAACGGCTAAACGGAAGGGAAGCTTACATAATCAGATATCACGATGATCTTGATGGACCGCAATGATTCCGGTGATGCAGGAGGATTCATACCAGAAGCCACCTCGAATTTAGAAGGAATGCTATTGATCGATGGGATCAATGGACATATAGACAAACTTCGGCTCGACTACTGACCTCTGTAAATCCGCAGGCCGACTGGGTGGCAGTGGATAATGAGATGAGATGACCTTGAGAGATACATTTGGGATCACATACCACTCTGGTGCAATTGATCCTAAGGCACTTTCCTCAGTGCAACGGTAATTACTCTCAGATACTACGCTGAGAGACTCAGGATGACCAGGCTGCACAGCCTCATTTGCTCCTTTCATTTCATCGTCTATCGGAGCCTCGATAGCAGCCGCTGTTTTTAGGAAGTCATCTGTAGTCGCGTCTAGGAAAGTATCTGAACCACTAGAAATATCATTTAGATCAGGGCAGTCATAGTCGAAATACCCAGTCAAAACGGACCTCTTGGTTTGCAAATACGCCACACCTACATAATGTTAGTTGTTGCTATAATACGTAGCTAGAACCCTTACCGTTCTGTAAGACTATGGTGTACCTTTCAGACACCGCTTTCATTAGAAATTCGTCTTGCACAAGCTCTTCGGGCTTGAGCAAATTCTGGAGCGTACATGCACGTCAGCGGTTGAAATAAGAATGCTTGTGAACGTACAACTGACCTTGTCGAGTATGGAACCCCAGTCACTATCATGTGTAATCGCCACCTTTGCGGAAGGCTCCTAAATAAAGATGTTTAAGTTTTTTGCCATGTCCCTCATACAAGCCTAGAAGACATGCTTTCTGGAGTATATATTGATTGATGACGTCTGAGGGATGGAAAACCTAGTAATGCCTTCAGAACTGCGACGTCGCGCACCCAAGCGATCAAGCCCTACCGGTGCTATTTCTGGTACACGTTGGATCTCGATACGCACGCCTACATGTTCATGCGAGTTAGGGACCGCACTTCGATCGGCCCCTTCACTGGACACGCCAATAGTCTTAGAGATACCCCTCCAAACGTTGGCTAGCCACGAGTCGCCAGATGAGGTTGCCTGATTGGATGGAACACTCGGTTGGAAGCTGACCCATCTCTGGGGCACGCCTTGCACCGCACTCCTCAGCGCAATCTTGAACCCACGGATGAATACAGACTGGTTCGGGATCCCAAGACCATCAAAGGGACCGACACGCCAATCCATACTTCGCGTGGTCTCCCAGCTATAGCCTGTCGCCAAGCTCCCACCCTCGCGAGCCCCGACGGTGAATTGAGCGGAAAAATCGTTGTTTCCTTGTTCGTTTTGGTATCCCGCGACGCCCCAAGAACGTGCCTTGTGAAAACCCGTGATGACGTAGATGGAGTCGTGACTAATGATCCGACCGAGGTTCTCCTCTGCGAAGTGGTACCAGGTCGCTGCGTGGCGAGACGCCTGCTCAAAGAAAGGTCGAGGGTCTCGGACATCATGGCGTTCTGCGCCTTCAGGGAGGATGAGGAGTGCACCTTCGCTCGACGACATATTAAACGTGTACTGCCCGATTCTATCCGATGTTTGGTTGGTACAAAGGGGTTAAGGTAGTGGAGAGGGTAACGCACCTCGCTGGCACCTCGCCACTGACAGGCGCCACGTCACCGTCCACTCTGGTTACCGAAGAGGTCGTAAGGACCTGACCGGCGCTCTCTACGCCTGGAATGGTCTTGATGTCCGCATCATTCAGTTCGATGGGGCTGAAACCGTTAGGAACGCCGGTGGCCCGATGGAAACTGTCGTCCTTGGGTAGGCAAATGTTGAAAAAGACATCGAAGTTGCCATTCTCGGGAACGACAACACCAACGTCCCCAATCCTGAGCCCTCCAGGTCGGTAATGTAAGAGCTGGCTGCTCGGCTCCGGGGTCCACATAGGATAGCCACGTGAGGACGATACATGTCTTGCATAAATGTCCTGTGGGGATCTGACAGCCATGGTAGTTCGAGTTCTTGCCCGGCGAGAGAGAGAAGGGCTTTGAGGGTCTTTTGAAGATGCTGTGACGCTCGTAAGCACAGCGCTTTGTAAAGACGGGTTAGTTTGGTCTCTCAACAAACGAAAACAGTCGATCGTCGATTGCAAAATCACAAAGCTATGTAGCAATCTAAGCAAGAACTTGACACTCGAGATTAATCAACCGATAGCATAGTAATGTAGTTGGCTTTGCGTGCGAATAAAGAGCGTGAGTCAATGGCTAGCCCATCTGGATATCAGGAAGCTTCAAGTCCATGGGAAACAGGAGCGCAGGCAGTCCCTGGCAGTGAAACAGAGAAAGTAGGTTGAAGTCCCACATACGGGCCGAGTGTCTGAGTATCTAGATAAGCGCTCAAACAAAGATAGCCACCGCCAGTACAGCTATCGGTGAAACGATGGTCGTCCACGATACCGTATTACCAATACTACGTCTGCCATTCCCAACGTCCGCGCTCTGCGGACACAAATTTGTGCCTTCAAGCGATGTCACTGGCATGAGTACCTGTCCAAAGGGGGAGGAGCAATGACGCGATCACCCATAGTCAGCGTCAAAATTGTATCTTCAATACAAGTACCCTGACCCTACCTTCGGCATTCCTTCGTCCGATTGGATCGACACACCCCCGTTCTCTCCCGCAACAAATGTGCGACAGGTCAGCACGTCTACCAGTTGTTGTCGGCCCTCGAACACCGGATGCGTCACGTTCCATCGTATGGAACTTGTCTGCTGGCTACCAATATTGGTCAGTAGTGCGAGGATGGGCGGTTTTGAGACCACGAGCGTGTTCGACGAATTGGCATCTAGGAATTGCATCTAAACGGGTTGAGTTAACATCCTCTTCCTCGCCAGGACTTGAAATAAGAGAATAACTGACTGGCGTCGTCAAGAAATACTTTTCGGAGAAGATTGCTGCTTTCCGAGCTTGGTTCAGCGCTGTGATCATCATGTAAAGAGGGTGTTCGGTGTCATAGCGGGTGTGCCAGAGCCTATGATCGAAGTGAGCATTACCATGGTGGGGTACAACTGCAAACTTACGCTTCATGATTGCTAGGAGTTTGGCCCCCTGAAAGTCCTTGTTCCTGTCCTGACATACCGTGAAGAGAAATGCTCTGTCCTGTAGCAACTGTACAGCTTACCATAATAAAGCGTGGGGATACCGTCATGAATAAATGGCCAGACAATGGCATTCACTCGAAGCTATGCTCGGCACTTTAGTTGACAGCATCGGACTTGTGTGCAGAGCTTTCGTACCGCGGGATCACTGGTCAGCGAACCGAAACGGGGTTGATCATGGTTCTCCAGGAACGACCCTGTCATGAAAGCTCCACTGGTGTACTTGCCCTGTGATTGCTGGACAACGTTTTTTAATGTGTTGAAATCGCCTTCTGGTGACCTAAACACGGGTACAAGTTCGAACCAGGTAGGATAATCCAGCACAGCGTTCATCACACCTTTCACGACATTAATGGGTCGTTCTCCGTCGGCGATCGAATTCCTTTGACTCACTGGTATAGGGACTTGTATAATTGACATCGACCGAATACACCTATCCAAAACGTCAGTTGCCTTTCCTTCACTCCACATATTACATACCTCTCCCAGAGTGAAAATCCCCGCCTGAGTTGTGAAGGTGTTCCAAAAATCCCTCGAAACATACCTGACCGTACTCAACCTCAACCCATCCACCGCAAAGGCCCCGATCACGTCCTCGATCCAGTTGTTCAGTGTCCCAATGACCTCTGGGTTTTCTGTATCCACATCAGCCCATGGCATATTCTCGTTCCCGAGCCAACATTGCTCCACCTCAGTCTGATTGCTGTAATCTGTGATCCAGCAGACCGGGTGAAAATCCGAGAGATTGACAAAAGGGCGTAGTCCGGTGGTGTTTGTGATAGCGGTGGTGTTGAAAGGGCGGGAAGATACCATGTGATTAACGACCATGTCAAGCATGAGGTACATCCCTCGCGCGTGAAGGGAGTCGCTGAGGTTCTTCAGGTCATTGGTTGTGCCAAAGTGTGGATTGAGTGCGTTCAAATCCTGGGACCAATAACTAGACCGAGATCTGTCAACTATAGCATCAAGGAGACGAACGGCGCCGTGAACATACCCATGATAAGCCTCGCCCATCGGGGTCTGGCCTTCGACGTTGGAAACCGGTGGTGAGATCCAAATGGCATCAAAACCCATGCCTTGAATGTAATCGAGATGATCGATGATACCTCCCCAAGTACCACCACAGTATTGAAGGGCAGAGGTATTGCAAGGAACGTTGTATGCAGTACCGTCACTGACATCGTGGAGAGCGAACCTATCCGTCATGACCTACAGCACCGTTGAATATCCACCGCTAAATGAAGAGGGTATCAAACGTACCTGGTAAATCGAGCGTGATCTCCATTGCTGTGCATCTGCAGCCGACGATTGCAAGGACAAGAAACCGGTGAGAGTCAGTAGGAAAACTACAAAAGAGAACATGGTAGAGAGAGATTGAATGCTGGTCCTGGCTCTGTTAGAACGCCCGCGTTACTGAGCGAAGGTACGGATGGATGAGTTCCAGAGGAGGGATGGTATGCGCAGGGACGGCCGACCGCAGGGGGTGCGATACTTGTTCGGACGAGCCTCTGAGGCTGCACTCCACAATGCCGTTGACCTCTGTCGGCAATTAGCCAGATATTTGAATTGGAACACAAGCCTGTGGCGCGTTGACGCGTCGTCATCACGTGTTACGAAAATCACTCGAGGACGTCTCGCAGCCTGGCGACCTGCACTACAATAGCTTTGCAAACCGTGCTAGGGAAACAACTTAGTCAGGCAGGTATGGAACTCTACAGAAAGTGCTCTGCTGGTAGGAAGCGGAACAAGCGAGGATTTGTACCTCCGGAAAGACTGCAAGTGACGTCAATGTTAGAGGCGTTTGTGTCTCTATGTGAATTCGGTAGACAAATGTTGCCATTGAATCTCGATCTTGCAGCTTGACCGTAGACGAGCAGACTCATCTGAGCTGGAATGGTTTTCCAGTGAAGCAGCAGGCCTGGGTCCAGGTTGCGTACTTCCGAAGTCCGAGGTGACCATTCGCAAATTGCACATGTACCGCAAGGACTCGTTATTACATAAGCATCTTGTCCAACGCACTGAACGTTCCAGCGACGACGAAACCCTACAGAAGAGCTAGGTTATGATGTTCTCGAAAATACTGAATGAAGCTCTTCAATCTGCTCAAAACTCACCACTGTCCACAGCAATTGGCGTCTGCGCAGTCGGGCTTTCAACTCTCTACCTTCTTCAACCCTTCCGATCGCAACGGACATCCAAAATCCCCCCCGAACGTGAGCGCGTGCTGGTCCTCGGCGCAACAAGTGGTGTTGGGCGAACGTTGGCCCAAAAATACGCTTTTCGTGGTGCTTTCGTGTGCCTAGTAGGCAGGCGACAACCCCAGCTAGATGAGGTGGTGCAGGAATGCAAGGAGCTCTCCGAACGAGCGGGGTTCAAAGACCGCGTGCTGGGCGTTAGGGGTGATTGTGGGGAGACACAAGACATGATTCGGTTGCGCGAAACACTACATAAAGGTCAGTAGCAGTTTGAGATGCGGCGCAATGCAAGACGGTTGATACATGTTCATAGTATGGCGTGGGGTCGATACGCTCATCCTCACTGCTGGCGTCTCCGCTTTGCAACCACTCATGTCCGTCGCGGGAGTGGACATGTCTGCACCAGACATTGTCGGGTCTCAAGCAAGCCCGGAAGGTATCCAGCATGCTGTGAACGCAGCCAAAGCTGCAGTGAATGGCAACTTCATTGGTCCCTACATTGCTGCAATTGCGTTTGTAAGACTTCATGCATCGTGCTGATACTTTGACACAATATTTGAACAGATTCCGCTGCTCTCGCATACTTCATCGTCGCCGTCGGTACTCTTGCTGTCGAGCGTAGCAGCAGTGATCCCCGCGCCGACGCGCTCGCTCTATGCTGCTACGAAATCTGCGTCACTGCTGCTCTACCAAGCGCTATCCATCGAACATCCTTCCATCGCCTTTACGTTCTTCCTCCCGGGAACCATTGAGGGCGCTTTCCGCGCTTCTGCAGTCGACAATCCTCCGAGTACTTCCGTTCCCACAGTCCACGAATCCGACCCCAACAAACATGGTTTGAAACGCGAGTTTGTAGCAGACCGATGCATTCGTGCAATTGACGCGGGTGAAAAGGCAGTGTTTACACCATTATATTTCAGAGCGGGGCATCTTTTGTACTGGACGTGGCCAGCGTTCGTCGAGTGGAGGGCAAGAATCAAGTACAACTTCAGGTGAGGTCTGCCTACTACTCTTGGAGGCCATGGGGTCAGGTTGTAAAGCGGTCGATTTCTTATGTACTTGCGGCCAACGAATCTTGTAATTATTGCTAAGTTAGTCTTGGACTCTTGGTACAGTGTACACAGCAAGTTGCTGTGACTCAGGCCCGAATTCGAGGAAAATGAATGAATGCCATTTATTTGTTTGGCTAACTAAGCAAGTCACATGATCTTCTCAGGTGCAACTGATCAATCGCCAAGGTCATCATGACAGCGCTAGATGTTTGACTAAAGTGTATCGTATTGAGTCCGACGTCACTTGGAAGAGACCAATTTATACTTCGAGCTTCTATGGCTAACCCTCCGTTCGTTGTATTCGGATACGGATCTCTCATTTTCAGGGTACGTCATCACCTGAGCATTGGAACTTGCAGCTGAACCACAAGCGACTCGTTAGCCTCCCCCACGTGTTATATCCCAAGGTACGCCCTATGATCTGTATGGCACCAGATGTTCTCTCAGCTCGTCTTTGAACGCTCTGCTAGTTCCTGGTTTCTTGAAAGGCTACGTCCGACGGTTTGCGCAGAAGTCGCACGACCATCGGGGGACGCCAGAGGTGAGTAATGGCTCCGTCTTTTTCATTTCCACATCCACCGTTTTTTTTCCGAAGCATCGAACTTCGAGACTGACGTGGACTTTCCGCAAATTTCGCTCCTGTCTTGCACTACACAAGAACCCTGGACGCGTAGTGACACTCGTTCATAAAGAAGATTGGGACAATTTTTCCGCGTCCGTGCGTGTTATATCTAATTTTAATCCTTGCCGCCGTGCCCAGCATCGAGCAGGATGCGTTTCCAAACGAAGATACAGTATGGGGCGAGTTCTCCCGCCTTTGTTTACCCAGACGTTCACTTATCGATAAGCTGAAAATGACGGGTGATCAGGTGTAGCGTATACCATAGACCCGGCGTACGTCGCCGAAGTGCAGGACTACTTAGGTGAGTCTCCGTCTCCGCCTTCAGGCTTCCAGAGATCGCGGACTTCCCGGTCGTAATCTTTTGAACGGTACAACAACGAGTGACGTATCGGGGATGCAGACTACCGGGAAAAGGTGCGTGCTTCACTTGTGGTGGACGTCGAACGTTCGTCGCTCGCTCATCCGTTTCCCATCTCACGTGAGAAATTTTGGTTTGATGATGGCAGGACGGATACACGATGGAAACACTGGATGTATATACCATAGATGATGGGGTAGAGAAAGTCATCGTGCACGATGTACGTCTGCTTTGCCTCCCCCCCACCCCCTTTTCACCGTTTGTCTGTATCACGGCGCTCCAATGACCAACCTCTCACGCCAGGCATATGTATGTACACACTTTCACTTCCCATTAGCGTTGGTGTGCAACGTCGTAACTCTAAATTGGCATCTTTCTGTATCCCGCAGTGCTACGTAGGCCGACCCGACAACCCTTCCTTTAGTATGTTCGAGTTTCCCCCTCCCAGAGTCACACCTTCACGATTACTACCACCCGATAGTCGGCTCTGAACCTCTCGACGCCCTCGCAGCGCACATATGGCGCTCTGTCGGTCCCTCGGGAAGGAACAAGGTACATCACGTCTCCTTCATCCTCCCTTTTCATTCCTAACCATGGTCGCGACCCTGACGTACGATCGCATGACGCACAGGACTACTTGTACCAACTCGCAGATAGTGTTCGCGCGCTCGCACCAGCGTCCTACGATTCCCACTTGTTTGCGCTTGAGGTGAGTTTCACTTATTCGTTTGGCTGCCCATGTCCGTTCCGCACAGACTCTGGCTGAAAATGACACTGCTGTTACTATCGCATCACAGACTAGAATCAGACAACTCGACAAGGAGTGCGGGGAGGACGCGCAAGGGCATTGACAAGGCCAGGAGAGTACGAATAAGGTGATGATAGATTGTATGTGCAGGGCGCCGGTGAGATACCCTACCAGTGTTGCACGGCGTTCTCGCATGGCTTGCCAGTTCCTCAGCGTGTATAATCGGAGTTTATTGAGAACATCACTTGCACACAGATTAGAACACAACTTGCTCGACTGAACGCTCCGGAAGAGAAAGAGGATCCGAACCGACTAAACCGCAAGGGGTCCGCGGACTAGACGGAATTTGTGGTTCAGGAATGCGAGATACGGTTTGGCACTCAGCTGTCACGGCAGAACACCGCCACGAAGATTTGGTCAATGTCTGGAGTCGGAGGGCATCGATAAAGTCACATCATTTCAAATCTGTGCCATTATGATCGTGGCACATGGTCACCACTGATCTACACCCGGGACGGTTACCGTGACCAGGAGATAGCTGAGAGGAATGGAAACACCACGAAACGTGGGTGCTTCTTTGCACAGCTTGAATTTATGCTTTTGTAACTCATGATCAGGCTCAAGCCAAACGTAGTGTCCCAGAACTAGACCCAACTCCTCAGATCAAGCCGATAAGCCAAATACCCCCATTGAATGGGATCTTCCTTGAAAATGGGCTACCCGATTTGCATCAATATTGACGCACTACTAGCGGTACATAAAGGACAGACGAAGCGCAGAACAGAGAACCAGTCGGCCGTATCGTGATGCTTTTGCTCGCCCTGACGGTATCTCAAGAGAGGACTTCCAGAGTTCGGCAAAATGCGAACTTGAAGACGGTTGGTGGTCCATGTTCTACAGCTTCCTGTTGCTCTGGCTACGGAATGACGGAATGAATAGGGTGATTGGAAGAGAACGCGTTTGTTATACATACCGATCGCCTCGGAGGAAAGAGGGCGGACACTTAATCCTGCTTCCCTACTTAGTTTGAAATCACCCTGGACATGACACGCATGCAGGACCAAACTGGTATCCGCACACGCGATAAAGGTTCGTCGGGATGATTCGGACTGAACGCTCTAATGGGATTATGTCCATCTGTGACGTTGGCGGTCCAGCAGAAGGATATATAGTGGGATAGATACCAGCCTTCGTAACTGTAGCTCGGAGGAAAACGAATGCGATGACTGCCTCTCCGTTCGTCGTATTCGGATATGGATCTCTCATCTTCAAGGTGCGTCTTTCTTGAGTCTCTTAGTACTTGAACAAGAAACGAGGACTTGGAGGTGATCAGCCTCCCCCGCATGTGATATCCCAGGGTAAGCCCCGCCTCGATACTGGACGTCGTACCGCCCTTACCAAGATCACCTTAGCTCCTGGTTTCTTGAAAGGATTCGTCCGCCGCTTTGCTTTGAAATCGTACGACCATCGAGGGACACCAGAGGTACGTCCACTCACACCTAGTACGGCCCCGTTGGGACTCTGATGATTCGGACAACGTCCCCTCAAAGAATCCAGGACGTGTGGTTACAATCATTCACAAAGAAGACTGGGATCAAATGCGTACATCTGTGGGTGTCAATTTCTTCCCTCACCGAAAATAGAGTAGGGAGGCTTGTTTTCTCATCCATCTGGGTTATGTCTTGTTCTGGCGTTGAACAGGATGTGATTCCAGACGAGGACATCGTGTGGGGTGAGTACTTGTTCCGTTCCCCCTCTGCGTGGATTACCATGTCAGACATGCTGATGACGGTGGGCGAGCAGGAGTAGCATTTACCATAGACCCTGCACATGTCGACGAAGTACGTGATAACCTAGGTGCGTTCCACCTCCATCCTTTGGATCTCGAGCTGACGATGTGTCGTCGTAGACAAGCGAGAGACGGTGCGTTCCCTCCTCAGACACATTCCCTGCTGGCATCACGACCTCATGACACTCTTGGTGACAGGACTACCTGGTAGAAACGCTGGATGTATATACAACTGATAACGGCATAGAGAGAGTAATCATTCGGGAAGCGTGTGTCCGTGCCCTCCGTCTTGCCTCTGAGGTCGAGACGGCGTGATAACATGATATCTGCATCCTACAGTGCTATATTAGTCGACCGGACAACCCCTCCTTTGGTGCGTCCAATCCCCACCTCCCTTCCCTCGAAGAATCGAGTCGATGACTTTTAAAATGTCCACCCCACAGTCCTCTCTGAACCTTTGGATGCACTCGCGGTACATATCTGGCGCTCGGTTGGTCCCTCAGGTCGTAACAAGGCACGTTTCCAACTTTCTCTTGAGCTCCCTCTCCATTCTCTGTCTTCTCATCACGCGACCCCACCTTGCCATCAAAAATGACGACATACTGACATCATACTACACACACAGGATTATCTTTACCAGCTTGCAGAATGCATGCGCGCGCTCGCACCGGCGTCGTACGACGCTCACTTGTTTACCCTCGAGGTGGGTCGCCGCTTCTCTCTCTCTCTGTTTGCTTGTTCCCTCCCTCGTCCTCAATTCGTGACCCTTTCCCCCCTACCTCCATTCGTGCCTTGGGCCTTTCGTGATCTCCACCGGACTAACACGACCTTCTCATTTTTCGCATCTCAGAACAAGATCAGACAGCTCGACAAGAAACGCGGAGAGAACGTCCTATGCTATTGACGACATCCATGACCATCGGGAGGGAGAGCGCTTGCGTGGAATTGCATGACAAGCGCGGAGCACACTCTGTTTGGAATTTTCTCTGATTTTATTCTCTTCTTCACTTTCGAAGCCTGTGTCTGTTTATGATGATATGTCCACCTTTTGTTCTGGGGCACACAATTCACTGGTCGATCGGTCGACCTTGTACATATACCTCTCCCGAGCTGTTCGGTTTTAGGGTTCTGGACCTATGCGGTGGGTGTCAGACTCAATATTCAATGATTAATACTGTATGACATGGCGTCTCCGAGTCGGTACTACTATTTTACTCCTGCAGTGCCGGGTGTCTCGGAACATTGTTACTGTAAATTTTGCAAAACGCGTGGTGCGTGTCGCGTCGCCTAACCGAAAAGGTACCGCGCGGGCCTGGACCTCAACTTGACCTTCAACTATCTGGCCCAGGGTCATCCGAGTCATTCGTGTCTTCATAGACTTGCTGGGCCCCAGACTATACAGATACCCCTTACCACTCGAATTTCGTTGGCGTCTCGACTTGAACACTTGAACCCAGTCATGTCACACTAAGTCTACTCGAGCCCGGCGCCGCATAACTGATCAGTAGATGCAGACGCGAGACGGCTAAATTTTATCGCAACACATTTACGTTCTGACAGTTGGTGGTACCATCATGATAGAATCATGGTACGGCTGAATCATGTTGCCAAGAGGAGGGAGGATATCATAGGCCCATTCCACCGGGTAGGACATGCTAGTCGTCCCACAGTTCGTCACGATGGTATCCAGGCATGGGATTCAAACAAAGGAGAAGGGTAACAAACAAGAAATGTTCTGATACAACAGTGAAAGGCTGTCACATGGTACATCTGCGGTGAAGTAAAGTCTACACAGAACGACGATTCCGTAAAAATAACAGTGACGTATCAATCCAACAAACGACCTTGTCTATCCACGAAACGAACAGTGCGGTATTAGAGAGGAATACATGCAAGAATAGTGGTCATCGAGCAAGGGGGTATTGAGAGCTGAGCCGAACATTATCTACCAAGATGGATGAAAGGAACCCAGGAAGTGAAAGATGCACCAGAGTCGCGCAGATGCTGGACAGCGTAATGCAACGCTTCTGCAGCCTCCGTGCTGTCCGGAACCTTGCCATCCCGAAAGAGATACTCGTACACGTCCTTTGTCACTTTTGGTGCATCCGCGTCCCTGATTGCCCACATCGTCGCGATGACACCACCATAACCGGCAAGAAGCATCCCGGCAGCGAGATGAACAGATTCTTCTGACAAATCTTTGTCTCCTTGTGCAGTCTGACAGGCGGAAAGGAATGCAAGACCACCTTGAGGGCGTGACAATCGGATGATGTCTGAGAGCTTCAAACGACGACCGTTCGCGAGGCAAAGCCCGCTGTCGAGCGGGTTCTGAGGATCTTGCACTCCGTGACATGCGAAATGAACCCAGTCTGTCTTCTTCAACTTTTCCATCACGTCCTCGATGGTACCATCAGAGTCCTGGAGGGTTACAAAAGGGGACGTGGCGGACAACATTTGAATGTGATCGATCTCGTCCTTCACGGACAATAGCCCCTTCAGCCCATCTGTCGGTGGTTGAGGGACAGCAATGAGGTGAATATTGGATGAGGGGCCATGCAGGTCTTTCTGAGCTGATGATGTGAGAGCGCTAAGAGTCGGTACGTAGGAGGATATAGCGAAGTCAGAAAGCTTTGTACCCGCCTCAGCGGTACTGTAGAGGCCGGCAGCATGTACGGGCATAAAGGCAAGAGGCCCAGTCGGACACCAGAAGATACGGGCCATTTTGTCAGCGCCAGACGGCGGAGTCTGAGAACACGCAAACGTCAGTCGGAAAGGGTCGACGTTGAGACAAGGATAGACGACGTACCGAAAAGCCAAGGGCCTGCAAAACCGGCTGTACAACTTGATTCCAGAGGTATGCCAGAATGAGCTGGAACAGATCGTCGGGTGTGTATCCTGCAATTCGTTGCGGTTTAACTTTGGCTGCCCGGTCAATGCCTTCAATGCCATCTTCCACCAACAACACATCAAGAAATTGGCGTGAGGCCAAATTCTCTTCAGAGTGGATGAGTGCAGAGATACCATCACGGGAAATAATAAGACGATTATGCTCGAGCGATAACCGGAGCACGCTCTGCAAGTGTACAATCTCTCGGTAGCTAGTGCCAGGAAGGGGGACAGAAATAGCACTTCCCAACTTGGCCTTGACAATCAATGCATCGCATCGTTGTTCACTGACATTGAGATAGACGACTGGTCCGGAGTTTGCCAAGGCAGTGAGTTGCTGGGTCGTCTTTGGGAGCAGAAATCGGTCAAAACATGGCAAAGTCCGTATTTCCGAAAGAAGCTTTTCTCGTCTGAGAGCAAGGTCATGGTGCCTCTGGACTTCTTCCTCAAGCGGCGAAGTGTCAGAAGCCGAGTGATTGCTACGAGAGCTACTATGTTCTAGCTGTTGAGAGATCTGCTGAAATTGAAGAGCAAGGGCAGGATGCTCAACACAAAGTTCATCAACTGGAGTGCGCAGCTGCAGGAATTGACTCCATACAATGGAACGTCCTTGCTCGAGCCACTCGACAGCCATTTCAGGACAACTAGCTTCAACTGCAGCAGCGGCAGCATCTCGCGCTACATTGGCAGCTTCAAGGAGTACCCGATGACGCTCTGTGAGTGGAAGCCCAAGCCATGCCAACTGGGGAAGAAGGATCATGGTGGTGGTATATGCATCAAGGAGAGCCTGGGAATTGCCTTGGAGGCAGGCAGAGGAAATCCAGCGGCGAGCAGCACGAAAGCGGATGATAGTGGGACCTGTGGAGACATGACTAGCCTCTGAAAAATGCAGGATGGCAGTAGAGAGATGAGAAGGAGTACGGGAGTGCTCGAAACACTTCATGAAAGCATTCCCAAGGTTGCTCAATCGACCTCCCTTGTCAGGATGGTCATTCGGAGTGAGACAGACAGCCTCCTCGTACGTCGAAATGGACTTCTCTATACCCGCGAGGTCACCGAGACGCTCAAAGCTACTCAATAATGAGTTTCCGAAGTTGTTCAACCGAGCTGGTTTGTCTGGATGGCCAATCAGAGTGAGATGGTCTGCCTCCTGGAATATCAAAATGGACTTGTTGATGTCCACAAGGTCGCCGAGACACTCAAAGCGACGACATAAAGAGTTCCCGAGGTTGGACAACCGAGCTGGCTTTTCGGGATGGCCATTGGGAGTGAGACGAACTGCCTCCTCAGACATTAAAATAGACTTGTCAATGTCCGCGAGGTCACCGAGACGCTCAAAGCGACAAGTTAACGAGTTCCCGAGGTTATTCAACGAAATTGGCTTGTCGGTATGGCCATTGGGAGTCATATAGACTGCCCCCTCGAACATCGCAACGGACTTGTCGATGTCCGCGAGGTCACCAAGACACTCAAAGCGACGAAATAATGAGTTCCCGAGGTTGTTTAACCGAGTTGACTTGTCGGGATGGCCATCAGGAGTCAGACGGACTACCTCCTCTTTCATTAAAATGGACTGATCGATGTCTGCGAGGTCACCGAGACGCTCAAAGCGACGAAGTAATGAGCCCCCGAGGTTTCTCATCAGAGCTGGCTTGTCGGGATGGCCATTGGGAGTCAGACGGACTGCCTCCTCGTTCATCAAAATGGACCTGGCGATGTCCGCTAGATCACCGAGACGCTCAAAGCGACGACAGAAAGAATTCCCGAGGTTGGACAACTGAGCTGGCTTGTCGGGATGGCCATTGGGAGTCAGACGGACTGCTCCCTCAGACATCGAAATGGACTTGTCGATGTCCGCGAGGTCACCGAAATGCTCAAAACGAT